>JAJPUD010000123.1:690489-717752 GCA_023553655.1 Myrmecobius fasciatus | reverse complement strand
TAGCCCCATTTTGGAAAAAGAAATAGAACAAGCTATCAATCAACTCCCTAAGAAAAAATCTCCAGGGTCAGATGGATTTACATGTGAATTTTACCAAACATTCAAAGAACAATTAATCCCAATACTATATAAATTATTTGAAAAAATAGGGAAAGAAGGTGTACTACCAAATTCCCTCTATGACACAGATATGGTGCTGATAGCTAAACCAGGTAGGGAGAAAACTGAGAAAGAAAACTATAGACTCATTTCCCTAATGAATATTGATGCAAAAATTTTAAATAAGATTTTAGCAACAAGATTACAGAAAGTTATCCTCAGGATAACACACCATGACCAAGTAGGATTTATACCAGGATTGCAGGACTAGTTCAATATTAGGAAAACTATTAGCATAATCAATTATATTAATAACCAAATTAACAAAAACCATATGATTATCTCAATAGATGCAGAAAAAGCCTTTGATAAAATCCAACCCCCATTCCTATTAAAAACACTGGAGAGTATAGGAATATATGGGCTTTCCTTAAAATGATTAGTAGTATCTACTTAAAACCTTCAGCAAGCATCATATGTAATGGAGTCAAACTAGAATCATTCCCAATAAGATCAGGAGTGAAACAAGGCTGCCCACTGTCACAATTATTATTTAATATTGTCTTAGAAATATTAGCTTTGGCAGTAAGAGAAGAAAAAGAGATTAAAGGAATTAGAGTAGGTAATGAGGAAACCAAATTATCACTCTTTGCAGATGGCATGATGGTATACTTAGAGAACCCTAGAGACTCAACTAAAAAACTACTAGAAACAATTCACAACTTTAACAAAGTTGCAGGATACAAAATAAATCCACATAAATCATCAGCATTTTTATATATTACCAATAAAGTTCAACAGCAAGAGATACAA
Source organism: Myrmecobius fasciatus (assembly GCA_023553655.1). Lineage (NCBI taxonomy): Eukaryota > Metazoa > Chordata > Mammalia > Dasyuromorphia > Myrmecobiidae > Myrmecobius > Myrmecobius fasciatus. The sequence continues at coordinate 716,840 of JAJPUD010000123.1, read as the reverse complement.
AAAGAAATTCCATTCAAAATAACTGTTGATAGTATAAAATATTTGGGAATCTATCTGCCAAGGGAAAGTCAGGAACTATATGAACTAAACTACAAAACACTTTCCAAACAAATAAAATCAGACCTAGTCAATTGGAAAAACTTAAAATGCTCATGGGTAGGCCAAGCAAATATAATAAAAATGACAATACTACCCAAACTAATTTACTCATTTAGTGCCATACCAATCAAACTCCCAAGAAATTATCTTACAGATCTAGAAAAAAATAGTAGCAAAATTCATTTGGAAGAACAAAAGGTCAAGAGTTTCAAGGGAATTAATGAAAAAAAGGCAGATGAAGGTGACCTTGCTGTATCAGATCTAAAACTATATTATAAAGCAGCGGTCATCAAAACCATTTGGTACTGGCTAAGAAATAGAGTAGTCGATCAGTGGAATAAGATAGAATCACAAGACAAACTAGGCAATAACTATAGCAATTTAGTCTTTGATAAACCCAAAGACCCCAGCTTCTGGGATAAGTACTCACTATTCGGCAAAAACTGCTGGGAAAATTGGAAACTAGTGTGGAAGAAATTAGGGCTTGACCCGCATCTAACACCACATACCAAGATAAGATCTAAATGGGTTCATGATCTGGATATAAAGAGTGATACTATAAGTAAATTAGAAGAACGTAATATAGTTTACCTCTCAGACCTATGGAGATGGAATAAATTTATGTCCAAAGAAGAACTAGAACTCTTAATTGAAAACCAGATAGATAACTTTGACTATATTAAGTTAAAAGGTTTTTGTACAAACAAAACCAATGCAGTCAAGATTAGGAGGGAAGCAATAAATTGGGAAATCATCTTTACATTTAAGGGTTCTGATAAAGGTCTCATCTCTAAAATACATAGAGAATTGTCTCATATTTATAAAAATTCAAGCCATTCTCCAATCGATAAATGGTCTAGGGATATGAACAGACAATTTTCAAATGATGAAATTAAAACTATTTATAGTCATATGAAAAGGTGCTCCAAATCACTATTGATCAGAGAAATGCAAATCAAGACAACCCTGAAGTACAATTACACACCTGTCAGATTGGCTAAAATGACAGGAAAAGTTAATGATGAATGTTGGAGGGGATGTGGGAAGGCTGGGACACTGATGCATTGTTGGTGGAGCTGTGAACGGATACAGCCATTCTGGAGAGAGCTATGCTCAAAAAGTTATCAAACTGTGCATACCATTTGACCCAGCAGCATTTCTATTGGGCTTATATCCCAAAGAGATCTTAAAGGAAGGAAAGGGCCCCACATGTGCAAGAATGTTTGGGGCAGCCCTTTTTGTAGTGGCTAGAAACTGGAAACTGAATAGATGCCCTTCAATTGGAGAATGGCTGAATAAATTATGGTATATGAATATTATGGAATATTACTGTTCTGTAAGAAATGACCAGCAGGATGATTTCAGAGAGGCCTGGAGAGACTTACATGAACTGATGCTGAGTGAAATGAGCAGAACCAGGAGATCATTATGCACGGCAACAACAATACTATATGACGATCAATTCTGATGGAGATGGCTCTCTTCAACAATGAAATGTTTCAAACCACTTCCAATTGTTCACTGAAGAAAGCCATATACATCCAGAGAGAGGGATGTGAAATGTGGACCACAACATAACATTCTCATACTCTTGATTGATGTTTACTTACATTGCGTTTCCTTTATCTGATATATCTTTCATGTATATATGATTTTTCTTGAACAACAATGATAAGTTTGGACATATGTATACATATATTCGATTTGCCAAGTATTTTAACATAATTAACATGTAGTGGATATCCTGCCATCTAGGAGAGGGGTGGGGTGTTGCGGGGAAAAATTTGTAACAGAAAGCTATGTAAGGGTTAATGTTGAAGAATTACCCATACATATGTTTTGCAAATAAAATAAAATTTAAATAAATAAATAAAACTTTAAAAAAAACAATTTCTCACTAGAGAGATCTCTAGAAAGAAGACAGCTAGCTGGTCAATGGATAGTGTATTGGACCAAGAGTCAAGAAAACCTAAGTTCAATTCCCAACTCAATGACAATTGTGCAACCCTATGCAAGCTATTTAACCTTACTCAATTTCCTCATCTGTAAAATGGGGATAATAACAGTACCTTCCCCCACAAGGTCATTGTAAAGATCAGATTAGATATTTGCAAATATTAAAGGGCTATATAAATACTGTTACCCTCATAATCAATTTAGCAACTCTTCTCCTTCCAAATAGAATCTTGCAAACTGAGTTAATTATCATGTATGTATCTGGTAATCAACAAAGCTCCAGTTTAAAAAGTAAGTTAGCCAAGCAGGAAAGGATCTCCCAGACTGAATGAAAAAGAAAGAAATGAATTTTCTCAGACAGACCCAAAATCAAACCTCACACTAGGAAGGCACAAGCAATATGTGAATTTAAAATTAATTTGCTTTATTATTCCCTGCTGCAGCTCAACAAGCAACACATTTTTGGTGGTTGGTTGTGGGTTTTTTTTTAATACATCTCTAAAATATCCAGGTTGGTGGTGGTTGTCACCATGAACATCCATAAATGATTCATTCTTATTTGAGTAAGACCCATGGGGAATATTGCCAATAACGCAGTTCATTTCTTATCTTCAGTTCTCTGCAGAGTAGCATACCCTTCTCTATTTTCACAAAGAATCATAAATTTTTCAGTTAGTGTACAAATAATAACACTGTGTGATTCCATTTGGTCTTGATTCCTCCAGGCCTGAGTAGATGAGCAGGGGAACTGTCTGGATCAACAGCGTGCAGGCTGATTTCCACAGCCTGCTGTGAAGGTCCTGGAGGAGAGCGCTCGAGTTGTGTGCCCAATCATCCAGCCAAAGCTGCATATGGGATTTAACCAGATGACTCCTATTGACTTTATCCACTTCAAGGCTATGGCAGGGAACTAGAATGCCTAACCACTGCACCTGCAGTGCTCTGAGGCATTCATACAGTGAAAACAAGGGAGAGGACTGGGAGCCAGACAACTTGAGTCTCTGTCCAGCTATTAACTGTGGCTCTACCTTTCTCCAAAGGCTCTCAATGCATCCACCACCTCCTACACTTCCCGATGTTTAGTTCTCAATCTCTCCTGATATTAATGAATGTTTTCTGTTCTGTACACCTGTTTTGTTATTGTCTGTCCTTCATTCTCAAAGAACACCATGACATCAGGGAGGGGATGCCATGACATTCAAGTGAATTGGGTTTAAGTGAGGGAGGGCTGGGCAAGGTCACTTTTTTGAGAGGCTGTATGGTACACTAGCCCAGGAGTCAGCATGGCAAGTTTCAAGTCTTCCCTCTAATACATATCAAGTACATACCCTGGGTCAATCATTTAATCTTTCAGTAAATCTCTGAAACTATTAATTGCAGAGCAATGATTGATTTGCACTGCTGGAGACAAACTAAAGGGATATTTGATAAATGTTGTAATTCTGAAATGAACTTTTCATTTAATAGAGGGAATCCCTATATCAGTATAATCATAGGTGTAACTTTATGTGTAAGTCATATCCTCCCCCCCCAAAAGCATGCAAGCTCCCTGAAAGCAGAGTCCAATTCATTTTAGTCTTTGTATCCTCCCAGTGCCTGTTAAGTAGTAAGAGCTATCTATTACACTGAATTGAATTGATTTGAAAATGGAAGTGATTAAAATTGCAATTACTTCCTTGCTTTGAGAAGTGAGAAATCTATCATCAGCATCAGAGAAGTTTTCCACAGGATTGAAAATCCCTAACCCATGGAATGAGTAACTTCATCCCAGATCCCTAACACAGTTTCAATCTAGATTGTCTGTAAGAAAATCATCACTCAGCAAACCTGAGCTGAACATTTAATTAACCTCTATTAAGTGAGAAGCTCATTTCACAACAATTACAACATCTACTAAATGCCCCTTTGATTGGTCTCACAAACCAATCATTAAACAGATGGATGCCATCTCTGATTCTCTCTCTGGTCTTCCCATATTTAAAAAATAATATATTATCTAATATAGATGTGGCAACAAAAGGTGAGCATGGTTTATAAGGGGATAGAGCACTTGATTTGCAATCAAGAAATCCAGGTGTGAATTCTACTCCAGTTTATTTCCTAACTTAGTTGACTGTGCTCAAGTCACTTACCCTTGTAGAGTATCAATTTGCTCACCTATAGAGTGGGAATAATAATGTTCAACCTTTATCCCATAAGGATGTTAGGAGGAAACCACTTTGCAAAAATTTTAGCATATTGTATAAATGTTGAACCATGACTGTTGCCTTCCTCTCCAGATGTTCTGAGAGCAATATTTGCATGCCTTTTCCAATATGTAAATTAGGAATGAATATTCATTCTTTCATGCCTTTCCCAATATGTAAATTAAGGATGAATATTCGTTCACCATTTGTCAATACTTCAGTGGTTGTATGACCTAATCAATGCCATTCCTTCCTCTACCAATGCAAGTTACAACCCACCCAAACCTTCTCTTCCTGTATGACTTTTGTTCATGTTCTCCAATGGACCCTCCATAATTGATAAACTCAAACACTGGAGCCCTTTCTCTGACCCTTTAGTATTTTATAGATATGTGCACAGCAGTCAGGTTCTCCATCTATTATCGCTCACTCTCTCTAGTCCACATCACTTCTGATCATTCATTTCTTAGATGATATCTAGTTTGCCATTTCTCAGATGCAAGTCATTACTGATCATATGTTCTAGCTCATCATGGGTCTTCCCATAGCTCATCATCTGCCCACTCTGATGAGTTTTTTTTTAAAATTCATTCAGCAAGCAAGCAACCCAAAACACTCTGACTCTCATTGCTGGGCCAACAGTAGGTTCCATCCCAACCCAAACCTGGTCATTGTTTGGGTCTTGATGATTCATAGTGAATCTTTTATGTTTTGGTCAGAAACTCAGGATCTTCCCCTCCCAGAATGATTTTTTTGTACTATGTAAAAGAGGTGATACTCTGCCTCATTTCTTACCTAACCTTAATCATTAATTGAGTGTTGGCTTAGTGAAACTGAGACCTGTTGAAGACCTTAGCTTAAAAAGGCCAAGGTCTCCCATTTCATCCAGGGCCATCTCCAATTGTCCTGATCTATATCTTGCTACTGGACCCAGATGGCTCTGAGAGAAAAATGAGGCTAGTGATTTTATACAGACAACTCTCACTTAAGACACAAAATAGACTATCAAGTTCATCATGGAAGCCTATTTGGCTAAAAGTGAAAGAACAAGGAGGAGAGAGTGAAGAAAAAAGTAAAATTCTGGAAAGGTAAACTTGATGCAGACCATGAAGGGCTACAATAGGGAACAACTTAAACTTCTTGAGTAGAAGAATGACAATCAGATTTGTGTGTCAGGAAAATTATTTTAGTAGCATGTATTGGGAAAGGGAATGATTATGAGGAAGAAGAGCAATTAGGAGACTGTTTCAAAAGTCCAGGAGAGAGGAAAAATGGGGACCTGACCTAGAGTGACTACGATGTGAGTGAAAAGATGTGGGTCTCGTATTTAATGATTTGCATCCATGTACCATCACCAGGAGGATATTGGTGTTAAAAAGGCAGGTTTGATCAACAGCAAACAAGAAGCAGTATGAAATATATCAAATGAAATTAAGCTCCATTTTCTCCTCCTCGTCAATTTTGGTCCCAGATCATGGTTCATCTGCCATTTCTGCTCAAGATATATTAATTAATAAGCAATATGATGGGTTATCCTATCATAATTCATAACGTGATCAATCAGTATTCTTGTCCACATGATTTGCCATGTACGGATTGGTAGGTAAATTTCTTTCAAGTTTGTTATGGAACTTACTGAGGAAGCCCTGTAAGAATTCTGAGACTTTGTATAATCAGCACAAAATCATATACAAATAGTAATATTTGGAGAATATTATCTTACATAGAAAATCTCTTTCATTTGAATTTTGCACAAGACATCTTTCATGGTTTTTACAAACTTTGGCTCTCATATACATCTAACAAAAGAATGAAGAATTGGTAAACAGTATTTTGTTGCTTCTTTTGTTAAATCATTTCAGTCATGTGTACCTATCTATAGCCCTATTTGGGGTTTTCTTGGTAAAGACACTGGAGTGATTTGTCATTTCCTTCTCCAGCTCATTTTATGGATGAGGAAACCAAAACAAATAGGGTCAGGTGAAGTCACCAGAGTCACACATCTAGTAAGTGTCTGAGGCCAGATTTGTACTAAGGTACTCCTTTCTCCAGAGCTCAATCCGTTGTACCACCTCACTGTCCCAAAACTGAAAAAAATTTAATATTTAATTAATTATTTAATATTTATTATTTAATAATTATTTAATATTTAATATTCCATTAAATATTAGAAGTTGAAGCCCTATGTAAGTCATGCAGATTGTTTCATATAATCTATAAGCCAGAGGCTTTCATATAACTATGTGATAATACCTCATGGTTGCTGATATTTTTTTTCCTTTAAAAAATTTTAGTTTTGATTTTGCCTTGTTTGCAAATAATACTGGTAGGAGTGACAGAATGATGATCAGTAGAAATATTTTCTCAGGTTTCTGAGTGAGAGCTAGAAAAATGAGATAATCATGATTATTACTAAATATAATCATAATTTCTTTCCATTTTCATACTATTCCTGCCTGGGTCAGATTTAGCTACAAATCAATCCCAAAATGCTGGGAAAACAAAAAGATATCTGAAAAACAACATTGTATCTAGAGTCAGAGGAACTGAGTTCAAAATCTGTCTGCTATTTAATACCTAAGTTATTGCATAAAAGTCATATACCTTTTTGTACCTCAATTTTTTCATGTGTAAAATGAGAGTATTGGACAATTAGACACAACTCTCAATCCTATAATCTCTCTGGACTTTTAGTATCCACATATATCAAATGAAAGTGTTGGACTAGGTGATTTCTATGCCTCTTTTAACTATGATGATGATGGTGGTGGCGATGATAATGATGATGGTTGTTATCCTTTATGTAGAACTTTACCTTTTAAAAAGGACTTTATATTATCTCACTTGATCTTAAATCATAACTGTTGGGAGTCTCATTTTACAGGTAAGGAAACTAAAGTTAAGAAAGGTTAAGTGAGTTTCTCAGAGTCACATAGTAAGTATCTGTAAAAGGATTTGAATTCATTTCCTCTTAACCCCAAACCTAATATTCTATCCACCATGCCAACTTGCCCAAAATTGCCTCAGCAAAATAAATAAATAAATAATATGTGTTCATGTATATATATGTATATATATAAAGTAATTTAAAGATATATATATACATATATCTTTAAATTACTTTTTTTTTTGCTAAGGCAATTGGGGTTAAGTGACTTGTCTAGGGTCATACAGCTAGGAAGTATTAAGTGTCTGAGGCCTGATCTGAACTCAGGTCCTCCTGACTTCGGGGCTGATGCTCTTTTCACTTTGCCACCTATCTGCCTCTTAAAATCACTTTAAAAAAATCTTTCTTCACTCTTGAGAGCTTTGTTTAAAAATCAATCAATTCCCCCACTACCATTTCCCTGGGACCCCCCCAGCAAATAAATGTACTTCTAAACAGAACACTCAAATGTTTTCTTACCAGGACATTTTACAATAAACTGTCACCACCCTATCCCCAAACAAACTGGGGATGGAGAAGAAGGATGAAAAGGTGTTGTGAAGACATTTGATCAAGGGCCTCTTTCCCAACAATGCCTGGGGAATGACCACACTTCCTAGGGCATCTTTAAAGTAAAATTACTTCAACTATCAGAACCCACAGAGTCTGACATCCAGTAACAAAATTTAGTGCGACAACTACTTAACTTGGAAGCCGAGACCCTGGGCTTTTAACCCCCAGGTCTCAAATTCTTCATTTTGTAAAACAGAGATAATAATGCTTACATTACTTTGCTTCCCAGGTGGAAAATATTTTGTAAATGATAGGAGCACTGGCTCTGAGGATCTGGGAAGGTTATGATTTTACCCTAACTGGCATTTTGACTGAGGCATCCTTATCAACCAACAGAGCTGGATTCTGCTGTAGAGCCTCCCTGGGCAGATTTCTGCCTCATGGCCACACTATCCCCTTTACCATGACCTTTCTCTATGTCTCAGTTTAATCAGCAACTATTCATTCCAGGAAGCTGAAGAACCATCCTCTTCCTTTTCTTCAAGTCTAAGTCACATCCCACCCATCAAGACAAAGTGCTGAGACTATAACTCTATCCCTCCCAACCTGTGTAAGTTTGGACAAGCCTTGTATCTTGAGCCTCAGTTGTCTTATTTGTAAAGTGATAAGGTTAGACTAGATGACCCTCAAGGTCTTTTCTTTCTCTAAATTCATGATCCTGAGCCCATGCTCTGAAGCCTTCCCCATTATCCAGACCACATTTTCCCCAGTAGCAGTCAGCTTTGATTTTTTTCCCCTTTCACACAGAATAGAAACATTCAATCTGAGCTACAATTTAAAGTAATAGGGAGCTCGTCTCTTTGCAGAGAAAAAAGGCAATTTCCTAGTAACCTTTGGAAACATCTAAATAACCCACACATCTTTATGGCTGGGTGACTCCCTGGATTAAGGAAACTTTTGAGCTTGTGTTTGCAAAGATTTCCATTAACATCTTTGAGCAACCTCTCATCTCATTTTGAAACAACGGCATCATTCAATAGAAGCAAATCTGGCCTCTCTGTTCCTTTCCTCATCCTGCCAGCTTTCCTAATCACTCATATGATATGCTCCTGAAACCCTCATTCAGGCTCCAATGGAGAATTCTCACCCAGAGGTCATAATGTTCTGGGAGTGGAGGCAGAAGGACCTTTTCTGTCTGGGGTTAGAGGCTTATTTCGGTCTCATTTAAAATAAACCAACATTTCTCCCTCCCCAGCCCATTCCACCCCTCCTCTTCTCTCCAGCATGCTTAACTCCCAGAGGCAAAAGAAGATTGCTTTTATTTTGAAGGCTTCCATTCCTGCTATAGGCCCACACTGTTTTTAAAAGGGCTTGTTCTCATGAGAAAATGCCATAAGCTATATTTATCTCTAACTAATCCATTCCTATCTCTGCTCCAAGATTAAGGAATTAATGACTGCTACAGCTGCTGTCCTTATCACATTAATTACTGTAAATTGGCTGGAGTCTCAAAAAAATCTACTCACAGACAGTGAGAGGGCAAGGTTCTCCTTTGGAACATTGGGTACCAAACATAAACAATGAATCCATAGGATAGAGAGTACTAGGAAGTACCTGGTGAATTTCCACAGATGTGAATGCACCTGTGAATTTGTAACAGCACATATACACGTGAAGCTTTTTGGAGTCTTGGTCATGCACTTTGGGTATTTAATACTGACTGTTAATTTGGATCAAATACTAGAAAAAAGTAGCCTAATGATCCTGAGGAGGAAACATGGTATAGTCAAAGGAGTGGTAGATTTGGAATCGGGTTCAAATTCTGCCTCTGAAACCTGTTATTTGTGTGATTCTGGTTATTGTTTGAACCTCAATTATTTCATCTATCAAATGGGAATAGCACCAGCTCCTACCATATAGAGTGGTTGAATGAGCCTCAGATGAGATAATGAATACAAAAGTGCTTTATGAGCATTGAAGTGCTCTATAAATGTTAACTTAATACTTATAAATCATCTAAGATTTTTGCAAGAAAGCTAATATCAGAAGAACTAGATAGCACAGTGAATAGAGCACCAAGTGTGGAGGATCTGAGTTCAATCTGGCCTCAGACAATTATTAGCTGTGAGAACCATGGCAAGTCACTTAACCCCAATTTCCACACACCCAAATAAGAAAAAGAAAGTTATTATCACTTTCAACTGTGTCTAGGAATCAAGAAGTGATAGTGCAACTGTTCTCTACCCTGCTAAATCACATCTGAAATATGGCATTCAGATCTCAGCCCCTCATATTAAGCAGGGATTATTCAGAAAGCCCAAAGTGGCTAGAAAACTAAGAGATGAGCAGAGCAAAATTCTAGCCAATTCTTCAAAAAGGACATAGTTTTCTACTGCTCCCCATCCATTCCTATCACTGTTGTCTCAGTGATAGAACCCAAGACCCAGAGGCAATGCACAAAGAAAGTAAAAGTTTCATGCTATATTGAAAGAACTAAGGGTGTTTTGCCTAACAGATAGATAGGGATGGGATGGGATAGTTAACTTCAAATATTTGAAGGCTTATTACATGACAGAGATCATCTAACTTACAGAAAGTAGAAAGTGAAAAAGGCAAATTTTGACTTAAGGTAAGAAAAAAAATTGTCCTACCATGCAGAGCTAGCCAAAAGTAGAATGAATAATTTTAGGAGTTTGTGGGTTTCCCCTTACTTGAGCCAAGGCTGGATGACCCTTTTCTGAATGTGTTATGAAAGAGACTCTTATCTATGTTCCATTTGGACTCAAATGGTCTCTGAGGGCTTTCTCAACTCTGAGATTTTCTTCAGCTTTTGAATCTGGGAATGTGCAGTATTTTTTCACAACCTGTGTAGAGACTCCAATCTTATCTCAGGAAGTAGTCAATTTCTTCCCAGTGGGAATCCATCAAGCTGTGCTCCCATGAAGGAAGATGTCAGTAACTTCCCATAGTGGAAAGGGAAATCACCATGGGACTGGATCATATTGGGGAACCATCTGCTATACCCTTCGTAGCAATGCGTCCTATTGTAATGTCTTTTGATCTCTGATTCCAAGTCCCTGTGGCTGGGGCTTCCATCCAAGCTGTCAGTTATATGGTCTTAGAGAAAATTATCAGGCCAGGTTGAAAGCAATTATCTAGTCTTAAAAACAATCACTAGTCACATAATGGGATATTTCAGCAACAGAGTTAGTGGAACAAACACTCCTCATGGAAGAAAAGACAAAGAAAGGTATGAGGTATTTGCATTCCCTTGGGTCTTTATGAGAGTGCTTCAGAGTTCTAGTTCCAGTCCACTGTTAGGTTCACCATTCACTAGAGAGTGCCATGTGTTTTTAAAGATTGGACTTTGGACTCCTCTTTCTCTGCAGGGACATCACTAGAATTGTTGGCAAGTGCCTGACTGATTGACTGACACTTGATACTAAAAACCAATCTCAAAATACTAGATGTACAGATGATCTCAATGAAATTAATGATAAATCAGACTCTTGAAGTTCTAGAACAGTCATAAACTTCACCCAGACTACCCGAACAATCTTTGGAAACCCAGAGTAGCTAGGAACCTAAGAGATGAGCACAGCAAAATTGTAGCAGATGCTACAAACAGGACATAGCTTCCCACTGTTCCCTATCTATTAGTTTCTCTCCCCATTGCTATCATTGCTGTCTCAAAAGAGAATACAAGAGGAGAGCAGCATCTGGTAACTGAGAATATATATTGTCAATATATTTCTCAAGGTATATTTGAGAAAGAGAAGGGAACAAATATTTATTAAGCACCTACTATGTGTGCTAGGCACTGTACTAAGCAATTTATAATTTCTATCTCATTTGATCTCAATAACAACCTTGGGAGGTAGATGTTATTATTGTGCCCATTTTATAAGAAACTGATTCAAATAGAAATATAATATTATAACCATACCTGCTAAAATATACTAATTAATATTATATAAATATAATAACAGCTAACATTTATATAGCACCTACTATATAACAAACACTGGGCTAAGCACTTTACAAATATTATCTCATTTAATCCTTACAACATTATCATCACAATACAGAAACTGAGTCGAATAGAAATTAAGTGAGTTGACCAAAGTCACACAGCTAGTAAGTGTCTGAGATGAATTTGATTTCAGAACCAATGCACCACTACTTATGAGGCTGAGTCCCAGTCCCTGAGCAGGTACTTAGCTCCAACAAAAGCCCCTTTCATTTTTTCCTCCAACACGCTTATAGAAGTGTCTTAAAAATTTAAACTGTCCTCCCAATGATCCATTGAAAACAATGCTAGAATTGGAGTTAGATGACCTAGTCCATTTAATCTGGTCTTTGCCATGAAGACATTTATGACCTTGGACAGATCACTTCCCATGTTCCTAACTGGAGAAGTTGGAGGATGGATAATAGAGAGCTCCTCCCAGATCTTCCATTTAAGGAGGCTGCCCGGGACAGTTATCTCTTCATTTTCCACTTGGAAACTTAATGTCATGTCCTCTATCCATGTTCTCATCCCTCAAACATCTGTCCTGCTTTTTAGCTTCAATATGCTGTCCTTTCCATCAAGTTGTAAGCTCCTTGGGCATAGGGACTGTCTTTTGCCTTTCTCTTTATAGCCAGTTCTTAACACAATGCCTGGCACATAATAGGTACTTAACAAATGCTATTAACTAATTCACCTCTCTATCATTTGGTTTCCTTCTCCATAAAATAGGGAGATTGTACTAGACAACTTCTAAAAGCCCTTTAGCCCCAACTCAATAATCTATGATCAACATTTCTTTCCTCTTCATCATTTATTAGAAAATCGAAATGGGAATTCATTCTGTTCAATTCTATGGAAAGACAACATTTCTTTAAACAATGCATTTCTTTCTGTATAGCTCATACAAGAAGACAAATCTGTAGCAGGTGAATGTCTACTTGGGCATAAAGAACATTTCAACCTCAGTCCATCTGGATACCAAATCTAATTGTGGTGATCCAACCTGACCTTTTAGGAAGGAAAGAAGAACTAACTGATATTTACATGATATATTTGCAAAGTCTTTTTTTATATAATGAAATCTCCCCAACCAGAGAGTTTCAGAAGAAAGGATGGGCCAGAAAAAGAACAAAGAAAAATAATCATTGTTTGTTGGACCAAGAGGATGTTGATTAAGTTGGAAGGAAATTACCCAGAAATAAGAAGGATCACAATAGCTTTCACATATGTAGAGAGTGAAAAATAATCCAATAATACACAAATTTGTTCCTGATTCTCCCAAGTGCTAGCAAGACCCCCAAATTATTTTGTGTATATTTTGTATACAAATAGTATACATACATATGTGTGTGTATATTCTTCTTGTTCAATCATTCAGTTATATCCAATCCTACATGACTCCATGAACTTTTGTCCAGAGGTTTTCTTGGCAAAGCCATTTCCTCCTCCAATTTATTCACATTTTCTCACAGATGAGGAATTGAGGCAAGTAGGAATTAAGTTACTTGTCCAAGGTCACATAGCTAGTAAATATCTGAGGTCAGTTTTGAACTCAGATCTTCCTATATTCAAGCTCAAGGCTCTAACTACTACACCACCTCGCTTTCCTTAATATTTGTCTTACAAGTGTACATATAAAATGTAAGCTCCTTGAAGACAAAACCTGTTTTGTTTTTGCCAGAATATCTCCAGTGCTTAGTAGAATGCTCACCAAATAGACATTTAATAAATGCTTCTTGAATGGATGAATAAATGAATGAAAGAAGCCCAAATCTTAAAAAAAATATTGTTCCATCATTTTGACTCTTTGTGACCTCATTTGGTGTTTTTTTGGCAGAGATACTGGAGGAGTTCTCCATTTTCTTCTCCAGATCATTTTACAGATGAGGAAACTGAGGTATAAGGAGTTAAACTACTTAGCCAGGATCATACAACTGGTAAGTGTCTGAGGCCAGATTTGAACTCAGGAAGGTGAGTCAACATGACTGGGCCCGGTGCTCTATTCACTGCATAAACTAGCTTCTTCCCTAAAAAAGAATCCCTATATAATATGCAGCCTATGCTTGAAGAAACAATGGGATGTAAGGATATGAATATGGAAGACAGAGTCAAAAGGCTTAATATTCAAGTCCTGGCTCCCTAAATGACCTTAACCAAATAGATGGTGAGAAGTGGGACAATGATTGCTCATGTCCAGACATGCAGCCTTTATTTTTAAAAATACCTAACAACAATCTTACAATCATACCAACCAATTCTTTTATCATCTTAATGCGTCATTTCTCTGGACCTGGTGACTTGATCTCACCAAGAGCAACTAAGAACTCTCCTTTTTCCCCACTTACCTTGGGCTTCAACTTCCTTTTAACCATTTTGTCCTCATTATCTTCAGATAAAGATAAAGATTCTTTGTGGCAGAGAAAAAAGAAGCAAAATCAGTGTTGAGTAGTTCTGCCTTCCTTTTTTTTTCATTCATTATCATTATCATTTCCTTCATATCATTATGCTCTGAGTCATTAATATGTCTCTTTGTTCTTTCTCTGGGCACTAATACAGTAAGAAAATTAATTAAGCCTGGAAGTGGACCCTTCTGTAAAGAGAAATAATATAGATCACACTTATAGAAGGCTTTAAGATTTACAAAATGTGTTCCCTACTTCTACTTTGTAGGGAATTATTGCCCCATTTTACAGGTGAGGAAAAAAAAAGGCCTTATCAAAGTTAAATAGCTTGATAGGATCACATAGTAAATGTCAAAATCAAAACTGAAACCTAACTTCTGACTTCATTTCCACTATCCTTTCGACTCCTGCCAAACTCTTGGTCTAGATCACAGAATAGTAAAGCCAATTTTACAAATTAAAGCAATTACAGACATTAGAAATAATAGAAAAATATCTAAAATGAATTAGAATAGTGAGAACAAGACTGCTTAGTGAAAAGAGCATGTGACTAATATCACAGGATCTAGTTTCAAATCCTACCTCTAACTCTCAGTGACCGTCATCTTGTCAAATCTTGGTCTTGTTATTTAATTTTCATAGACCTGAGTTTTCTCACCTACAAAATGGGGAATAGACTAGATTGCTTCTCAGGTTCTTTCCAGTTCTAGAATTATGACCTTGGAACAAAAAATAATTCTAACTTTCTAAGTGACCAGAGCCTTATAATGTGAGAAAAGAGTTAAGAAATAAATTTCAAGTTATGATGAAGAAAGCCTGACATCCTGATGGAGAACTCTTCCAGAGGCCAAAGAGTGAAGGGTCTTTCTTTTCCAAGAGCCCATCCTCTCGAAGAGAAAGTCAAAGTCTCATCTAGAAGAACATGGGGCAAGGAAGTCTTGAGGGAGGAAAGTGTATGATGATGTCAAGGGCTTGCATGCAAAAAATAAGTTCGAGAGAAAGGTCAGTTTTGCCAAACTAAATCCTTTGGCAGGATACCAAGCACTGAAATACCATCTAGTCTGGGAATTGTGTTATTGTGACTTGACAGGGAGGACAAGATCAAAGAAAAGGCAAAAGGGAAAATGAGAAGGCTAGAACTGGTTTAGCTAGTTTCCCTATAAATATGCCTCAAACACTGAAAAGACCTACAAAACTTTGTGACTGTTATGGAAAGGTCCTTACAATATAATGTAATGGTATGGTTTTTACATGGAGGAAAGACCCTATATCCTCTCCTGCAGTTTAATCTGAAATCTGAGGACCAAATCTAAAGAAAAGAAGTATCAACCCAATGAGATTGGTAGCACTTATATAATTATCTCAGTTTTGCAGACAAAGGAAATAAGACCAAGATAGGCTAAGTGATTTGTCCAAGAGGCACAGTTAAGTAAATGTCAGAGCAAGCATCAAAGCCAAACGTTCTTACTCTAAGACCTCTCCTGACTTATATCACCAAATATAACAATATTTTAGGAAAAACAAAGAACCCCATGCCCTGAGAAAACAGTACAAAGTAGAAAGCATGGGAAGGAGACAGAAAATCAATTGGTATTAAAAGAATTTTCAATTTGTACAGTAAAAGCTATAACAATTATTATATCTTTTATATCTGTACAGTAATAGCTATATAGTAATGGCTATAACTACAGGAAAATTAACTCTTAAGTGACTAATAATACATTTTGGAATCCAGGCTAAAGCAGTGTTTTTTAACCTGGTTTCCATGGATCCCTAAGATGTCTGTGGATAGATTTTAATGGAAGGCAAGGGAGAACATAAACCTCAATAGAGGAAAAAATCACATCTTTATTTCAGTATGAGTTTCCTTTGTTATGATATGTATGGAAAGGGAGCAATCTAAAAAAATTATTATTCAAAGGATAAGCTTCACCAGTCTGACAAAAGGAGCTATGACACAAATAAGATCAAGAATCTTTTGCCTAAGTGAATAATTTCTTTCAGTAATTCAATTGTACTCATAAGAAAAAAATTCTAAAGAATCTAAAGAAAAGAAAAAGAAAAGTTTGCAAGTTTTATGGATTTTTTTCATGATGATTTGTTGGAATATCTCCATTCAAAATGGTGAGCTCTTAAATCAGCATCTCCATCAAGCTCTTCCAAAGAGTAGAGATGGTTTTGCAATCACATTGTGTGAAAGTAGATTGACACCATGAAAACCAAGATGCCTTTTCCCAGGTTTATCAGCTTTGGGTCTATCAATAGGAAAGTGCCCTGCCATTGAATCCTAAGTGCTAGCTCTCAAAGTGTGTGCCTTGAGTTCCAAATTTCCTTTAGTGTATTAGCAAACCTACATAACATTTGCATGGGAATGCAATATTCTAATTCTCCCATAAAATGCCAGTATTTCTCATGGGAAAAGGGCACTATCATGTTGTGACCAAAACACTGTCCTATGACATATTTTATTCTTCCATATACTTTGATATCTGGGGCAACTAGGTGGTGTAGTGGATAGAGCACTAGTCCTGAAGACAGAAGTTCAAATTCAGCCTCAGACACTTAACACATATTAACTGTGTGACCCTGGGTGAATCACTTAACCCACAGCAACTTTGTTTTTCACTATAAACTCTACAGGGAATTCTTCAGAAGAAGGACTCAAAAGTCCAAAAATGGAATTTTCTTTGATCCTTCTGATTTTCAGTGCCTCTTTTGATGCAGGTAGCATCTGTTATATATTCCACTCTTTTCTTCCTAATGACACTAAAACTGGGCCCCTTTCCTTTAATATTCCAAGATAAAATCTTCTATTACTGGAGATTTTCATGCCTCATATGAAGGGATGAGGGGAAATCTCTAACTATTTCCCAAGCATCTCCCTACTTATGACCTCAGGGGTTAAAAACCAATCAATCAGACATGCCCAACCAAAAAGTTGCGTATTTTTATAAAATCCAGTCTTTTCTTGCATCATTGAGCTTCTCAGGTGGAGAAGACAGAGCCTTGGTATCTCCTTATCAAAACAGAAAGAGTGATGAAAGCTTGTGTAACCTGAGTGTGCCAAGTCTGAGATCAATATATCCCCCCAAACCATCACTAACCATTAACTATTACTTTCTTCCTACTAGAGCAGATGGAGGGAGTTTTCATGCCATGAAATCACAGGTCCTGGACAGATAAATCCAATATGCATGCTGGCTTGAGAAGTAATATGATGTCATGGCAAGGGCACTGAAATTTTCATCAAAAGATCAGAATTTTTAATTCTGTGAAATGACTGAAAACAAGCTATTTCACTCAGGTGACTATGAGTTTCCCCCATTTATATAATTGGGGTGTTATTAGTTACTCTACCCACCCCCTTTCACAGAATTGGTGTGAAAATAGTGATTTGAAGGTTTTAAAGCATTACACAAATATCAACTATCAGTATTTTTTTATTCAGGTCACTTATTTTTTGAATAAATTAGGATCAAAAGCAGAATCCTATAGAACATAACTAAAGAAGTGCCAACAATGCTTTCAATACTTAGATCTTTTGTCCTTCCTTTGCTTCTTCTACTCCATGCACAGATCTATGGGTCTCTTAAGATGAGTCTTAGGTGAGTTACATGTACCCCTATTGCTTTTAGAATCACAGGACAATTTAACTGTTTTTTTTTAATTCTTAAAGTCCTGAAGCAGGACTTTGGGGTAGAGGTGGGAGAACTATGTATCTATCTAATTATACTTTGATCCAGACTATATCTTTCTACAATGAGATAATGATTGTTAAATATCTGGATGACACTAATAGACCCTAACACAACAGCGTTCCCCAATTTACCATCTAGTAACAAGAAAGGAAGGAAGGAGGGAAGGAAGAGGGGTAGGAAGAAGGGAAAGGAAGAAAGGAGGGAGGGAGGAAGGAAGTCAGTCAGCCTGAGGAATTTAACCTTTATGCTGAAGAGCAGGAGAAGACCACTGAAGAAGGCTTTTGATCAGGGGAACACCAGCACAAGGTAGTATGTCATAGTGGTATGGAGTGCTTAGATCTGGAATCAAGAAGCTCAATTTCCACCTTTGATATTTTTTTTACTAGCTGTGTGATGATGGGAAAGTTCTATAACCTCCTTTATCTTGTTTCCTCATTTTTTAAATGGAGATCATAATTCCTATAGTGGCTATCTCATATGGTGGTTGTAACCTCAAAGTATATAATGTATGAAAAGTGTTTTACAAACTATTAAGTTCCATAGCAATGTTGTTAATAAAGATGATGATGATGATTGGTCTGCTTACTATGTGTTGGGATCGACTGAAATAAGAAATGGCTAGAAGCAGAGAGACAAGTCGGCACATCATAGCAACAATCCAAATGTGCCTTAATGAAGACCTGGTCTCAAGTTGTGGCAGCAGCAAGAGAGAAAATGTGATCATCAGAGCCACTTTTAAAAAAAATGGAAGGCTTCGGTGATATTAGAAACAAAAGAGAAAGGAGGAGGAGAAGCCAAAAGGTCTAGGACATCCATGATAGAAGGCTGGTGAGCGGCAGGCAGTAGATCCCCATATTTTCTCTCTGGATTTTAAGCTCTTGGTTGTTTGTCTTTCTCCTCTTCACGTTTCCTCCTATTGGAAAACATTCTGTTAAACTGATCTGAGTAGGTTTCCATCCTCATGAGAAATCTGAGGCAGTATGTCATCCTAAACATTATAAAGCTTGGCATTAAAAACCTCCCAAAGTCTATTTTCCCCTGGAGTCAGGTGCCATTTGTCATTTGCTCACACATTCTTTCTGGCACACTGCTTTATGATGTTTCCCAAGGGCTGGTATGGGCTGAAGAGCATCCTTTCTAAGTGACTTCCAACAAAGCAAAGAAAGCTACAGATATCAGGAGCAAACCACTTCCCCCAGTTTTCAGGGGGTTTTTCTACTCCTTCCATTTTGTACAGGTAAGTTAGAGTCTTTTCTTCAAGTTGTTCACATATCTCATTGCAAGATACTGCAAAAGGTCAAAAAGCTCAGGGTCCCTCAGATTTAATGCTTGGGAATTCTACAGCCTTGGCTGCTCATTCATATGAACCAATTTTCTGCTCTTCTTGGGGTATTTGCCAAAATGTATCTGTCCTTGAGA
Organism: Myrmecobius fasciatus; assembly: GCA_023553655.1. Classification (NCBI taxonomy): domain Eukaryota; kingdom Metazoa; phylum Chordata; class Mammalia; order Dasyuromorphia; family Myrmecobiidae; genus Myrmecobius; species Myrmecobius fasciatus. The sequence continues at coordinate 697,629 of JAJPUD010000123.1, read as the reverse complement.
GCTTCTGAGTTGTGAATATAAGCATTCACTGGGTGGGAACAACAGGCAATTTGAAAACAGAGGCGTGAGAAGGGAATTCTTAAGAAAGCTTTAAAAGAGAATTAAAACCATATATTCGTATTCACCCTCTAGAAAAGTTCTCAGGAACTATATAGTCTATTTAAGAAATGTGTTTGGATTGTAAATAATTGGATGGGGGCAAGGAGGCATTCTAATTTTATAATGCAATAAATCCATTGATTTTGCAAAGTAGCATAAATTTTCTCTAAATAAAATTCACTGATAAGTGTTTTTAAAAACAATAAAAGAATCTTTTTAGTCCCTAAGATACCTCTTAGACAGAATCCCTAGTTCTGAACTTTAAGGAACTGATAGGTAAAGGAAATGAAGAGAATGAGTAATGTGTGAACATGTGTATCTGAGTATTTTGTGATAGTCAAGAAAAAAAGATAATCTTAAACTATGAAAATAATTCATCCTAAAGTCATGCTATATTTGAGGACTTAAGTTATTAACTCTTCTTTGTCACACTTGGACAATCAATTTGGTATATTTTACCTTTGTTACATAATGTTTACGAATCATTTCAGTTAATGAGAATTGTTCTAACATCAAGAGAATGATAACTCTTTCCATTTGGCTATTTAGCTAATACCACCACGAAGATGAGAAAGTTCTTTGCATCTATGCTATTGATTAGGCAACATTATTTTTAAGTATCCAGAGAGATAATGCTGTTACTAAATTTTGCTATTTAATAATTTAAAAAACTTCTAGAGCTAAAAGAGGTTGTAGCTAGAGCTATAACTAAAAGCAAGACTATAAGCACTTTAATCCAAGGTACTAAAATGTAAAGAATGCAACAACAAAAAAATATGCATTCCTCAATTTCTTAAAAACAATGAGACTTATTTAATAACAAGAACAATTAAAATAGAAAGCTACAAGACACTCCCATCCATCCAATGGAAATTGTCCTAATTATTTCTAATGCGGATTTTATACATGAATTTCTGTGTGAGAGAACATTTTGTGCTTTTTTGTCCAGGTCTCTTATTTGCCTCAGAAACCAAAGTTGCTATTCATGGTTCTAATTGCAGAAATATTCCCTGCTCTGTAAAAACTCAAAGAACAGATCCGCATCTAATAGATCAGCTTACAAATTTTTATCCATTAAATCTTTAGAATGATTGTTGCCATCACCACTCAACCTACTACACCACTAAGTTTGCCAAGATTTTCACTTGGGAGAAAAGCAATTTGGAAGTATACCCAAAGGGTTATAAATCTATCCATACCCTTTGAGTCAGCAAAACCACTGCTAGGTCTGTACCCCCAAAAAGATCCAAAAAGGAAAAGTATCCATTTATACAAAAAATAATAATAGCAGCTTTTTCTATGGTGGCAAAGAATTGGAAAGTGAATGGATACCCATAATTGGAGAATGGCTGAAAAGCTGTGATATATGACCGTGAGGGAATATTATTGTCCTATAAGAAATAACAAACAGGATGATTTCAGAAAAAACTTGAAAAGACTTACATGAACTGATGCAACATAAACTGAGAAAAACAAAGAAAATTATGTACACAGTAACAGCACTTTTGTATGATAAAGAATTGTAAATGACTAAGCTACTCTCAGAAATATAATAATCATAGAGAATCCCAAAGGGCTCATGATGAAATATGCCATCTGCCTCCAAAGAAAAAACTGATATTATCTGAATACAGTCTGAAACACACCATTTTTTCATTTTCTTTCTAAGTATTTCTAAAGTATTTTTGTACAAAATGAATGATATGTAAATATTTCACATGATTACACATGTCTAACCTATATCAAATTGCTTATTGTCTGAGGTAGAGGAGAGGAGAGAGAGGGAGAAAAGAATAGAATTTGGAACTCCAAACCCTTTTTTAAATGTTAAAAATTGTTTAACATGCAATTGGAGGGGAAACATTTTTTTAAAAAAAGTAATTACAGCTAGAAACATCATATCCTTCTCCACTGAGGGACTTTACAGTAGCACCTGTCTCCTCACTTTCCCTCCTACTCATGAATTAGTCACTCCATCTTTTTGAGGTTTAGTTTCTTCACTTATAAAATCAGAGATAATTATATCGTTAACACTTCCAGTATGGTTTTAAGGTTCAAATGAAATTATGTAAAATATCTGGTAAACAGATAGATAGATTATAGATGATGATGATAGATGATAGAAAAAAAAAGAAAGAAAGGAAGGAAGAGAGAGAGAGAGAAAGGAAGTAAGAAGGAAGGAAAAAAGAAAGAAAGAAATATAAATATAAATGTGCTGTTTACCATAATATTATTTTAAATGTTTTTAATTATCAACAAATAAACATTTATTAAGTACCCACTATATGTCAAACTATGCTAAATAGTGTGAATACAAAAGGAGGCAAAGGACATTCCCCATCCTCATGGAGCTAATAATCTAATGGGTTACATTAATGGACTTGTCTATATCTATTAACCTAATGTATTTAATTAGTATATTCAATACATATTAATTAATTATCTATACCATCCAGTAAAATAAAGCTTCATTGTGGACAGGGATTATTTTGTTTTTGTCTTCATATCCCCAGTGCCTAGCCCAATTCATTGTGCTTTATACAGGTTTAACTGAAATGATTAGATTTTATTTTCCTCTCCTTACCCTAACCTAGGCCTCCAAAAAGTGTGCTAATAAACAGTGAATTGAGCAACCTGTAGGCAAAAGGAGGACACCTGGATAATTAACAAACTGGGATATCAGTCCCCAAGCAATCTAGATATGGCTGTACTGCAGAGAGAGACATGCATCTAATGGCCATTAAAGATCCTAATATATTCTTTAAATACTCTGCTTCTAATTAGCTGCATTGACTTGACACAATCTTTGCTGAAGATCACTCCTAATGTGATTGGCCACCAGCCACTGATGCTGAGTTAAAATGCCATCACTCTTCTGTCTTACCTAATGACCTCAGTCCCCAATGTATAGCAATCTATTTCAGTGGTGAGCACTAAAGCTATTTCCTAGGCAATTCCTACCAAATTCTAATTTTTGTTTCTTCAACTGATAGTTTTTTTTTATTAAAAGCTTTTTTTTACAAAACATACGAGTGATTTTTCTACATTGACCTTTGCAAAAACTTTTTTCCCCAAGCTTTTCCCCTCCTTCCCCCCACCCCCCACCCCTAGATAACAGGTAATCTAATACATGCTAAATAGGATAAATTATATGACAAATACAATACATGTATACATATCTATACAGTTATCTTACTGCATAAGAAACATCAGATCTAGAAAGAGAAGAAGAAAAAAAACAACCTAAGAAGGAAAACAAAATGCATGGAAATATTCACAGAAGCGTTTAAATGCTGTGCTGTGGTCCGCACTCAGTTCCCACAGGCCTCTCTCTGGATGTATATGACTATCTTCATCATTGAACAATAGGAACTGGTTTGAATCACATCATTGTTGAAGAGAACCACGTCCATCAGAACTGATCATCGTATAGTCTTGTTGCTGTTTATAATGTTCTCCTGGTTCTGCTGATTTCACTCAGCATCAGTTCATGCAAGTCTCTCCAGGCCTCTCTGAAATCCTCCTGCTGATCATTTCTTACAGAACAATAATATTCCATAACATTCATATACCATAATTTATTCAGCCATTCTCCAATTGATGGACATCCTTTCAATTTCCAGTTTCTTGCCACTACAAAAAGAGCTGCCACAAACATTCTTGCACATGTGGGGCCCTTTCCCTCCTCTAAGATCTCTTTGGGATATAGGCCCAGTAGAAACACTGCTGGTCAAAGGGTATGCACAGTTTGATAACTTTTTGAGCATAGCTTCAAATTGCTCTCCAGAATGGTTGGATCTGTTCACAGTTCCACCAACAATGTATCAGTGTCCCCAACTGATAATTTCTTAAGTGAATGGGCACTTTACTCATACAATCTTCATAACTTCATGTGTTCATCTCATCAAGTTCATGACCTATGTGTTGATATATGAATTGAGGAAGAGTGTGTATCTAATGTAAGAAAAAGCTCCTTCCACCAACCCATCTATTATATCATAGCTAAGTCCTAAAAGTTTCCTTAAGGATTTCATTAAGCAATGCTTGGAGGTCCCAAAACTACTGAGGGTCAGAAGCAGGATTTGAACTTGTCTTTCTGATTGTCATATGCACTTGTTCTATAAAGGCAGCGTTCAATTAACCTAAAATTCAGAATAAAAATATTAATTCTTTAAAACTTGGGGAAAATCAGTGCCCTTCCAGCCATTATTGTTAAGATCCAAAAATGTATACAGACACTCATGTATACACACACATATCCACACATACAGACATATCCACACATATGTATTCAAGAATTTCCATGTATACATATATACATAGAGAAACTGACAGACTCACTCATTATCCAAGTTTGACCTAAGCCTAGGATATTCCTAGTCTTCTATATATTATCAGGTTCAATTCAAATTTTGGAAGAGAAAAAATATTGGAAAAAAGACTTTTCAGACATTATAAGAAATATCATTCATCTAAAATTGGTTTTATTTAGGGGCAAGTATCATAAATTGACTGACAGGAATATCAACTGCCTTGACTTTTTAAGATTCTTTCAGGCTGCTGTCTTCTGCAAAATCACTATAAACTTGAGATTGGTTGTTCATATGGCTTCTTCCCCACACACAGACCCTCCCCCAAATATGAATAAGATAAATTGGGCTAAACCTCCTTTTTGCTGCATTGAATAACACCCAGTAATAAAGCAGGCTCAGGGAACAGATTCTAATATCAGATGTTTGACATATCTTAAAATATCTTCTGTTACACTGGATATCAGATTAAAATCAGGGCCTAAACCAAGAAATTCAAATTGCCTTTTCTAGACCCTTCAATGAGAAAAAGGCATTTGTGCAGCAGGGTTAAGGAAAATATGAGGACTCTTTTCACATGATGATGAGATGAGCATTAACTAGGTACTCTACCAGTATGTTTGTTCCCAGAAATGGTTTCCAAATTCATTACTGCAGGAATTTTTTTTGTCAATAAACTGGAAGTAAAGTGAGTGTCCATCAGTTGAGGAATGGTTAAATGTATGTGTATATATGTGCATATGTATTTATTTAGTTATTATGTATGGAGTCAGTAGGGATAAGGACTGAGCCTGTCATTTTATTGGTATAGGGAGCTCTCCAACGAGGATATTCCCTCTACCAGTTTGGTACTGTCTCTGCAATTTAGAATCTTAAAAGAACAGTCTGAGATCTGAGGGATTGAGTGATTTGTTCAGTTTCACAGCAAGACTCGAACTTTTCCTGTGCCATGCAAAATATGCTAGAAATTGTGAATATGAGGAATTCAATGAAAGTTAGAAAAATATAGTAATTGATAAAGAATGAAATAAACAGAATCTAGAGCAGGGTTGATGAACCACCAGCCTACAGCCATATAAAACAGATCAAAAAATTTGCATAATCAATGGCAGGTGATGATGAGCTAAAAGTTAGGTACAACCTCCCACTGTATGAGTTCTATAAGTTGACAATTGTATATGGCCCACAAATAATGATATAAATATCCAAATAGCCCTTGGCAGAGAATGATATCCAAAATGACTATAAAAAAGTAAGGGAAAATAATACTAAAAGACATTAGAATTCAAATCAATGCACTGACAGATGTTACCTGCAGAGGCTGGTTATGAGGAAGCACAGGGCTAAAGAATTTATTTCAGTGGTGAGAACTCTTTTATACTCAAAAAATTATTGAGGACTCCCCAAAGAGTTTTTGTTTTTGTGGGTTATATCTATCAATATATATCATATTTGAATTTTTTATTCAATTTAGTGAACATTTATTAGGTGCCTACTAAATGCCAGACCTTTTGCTAAGCACTGAGGGTACAAATTTTAAAAAGATATACAACCCTCACCCTCATGAAGCTTGCATCAAATGAGGGGAGACAACACACAAAAGAACGGTTGGAAAAGGAGGCAATTGGGAACATAAGGGAATATCTGTCACAGGTGGGGGGGACATCTTGTTTCTTAAAATTGAGAACAAGCAGAACTGCAAATACAGAAGAGAAATTTAAATGCCTTATTGTTATAATGAAAATATTTTTGACTTCACAGGCCCAAGAAAATGTCTTGGGGACCTTCAGAGGTCCTCAGGTCAGACTTTGAAAGTTATTGATTCAAGGGACATAACCTAGCCTGCCCATTTACTGCAATGTGGAAAGATGAGTCTTTTCAGTAAAGAGGTGATAGAACACAGATGTGGAATGAGGCATTGGCTATCAGATGGGATCCATGTTTTGGTTTATTTTTTTTTTACTGTGCTTCTTTTGTTAAGAGAAGATTCTAATTAGATAAGATCTTGGTAAGGGTGGGGAAAGGGATAGTACTAAATGATTGAAATGATTAAAAGAGGCATCATTAAAAATTCTTTTAAAAAATTCACCATTTTTTCACCATCGCTAAAAAAAATATGAGGGCCCTTTTCACATCAAGCTAAGGCACAACTTAATGATTTGGAAAAAATATGGCACTATGATGAATATAAAAGCTCATTATCACTCTGTTAAAAGACCATCTTTAATAGTCTTTCTCAGTGATTATTATTTATTTTATGTTCAAGTAGTTCTCAGGCTTCATGGGGGTTGAGGTGTGGAGAAAATCTATTAGTCAATCATTCTTGATTGATGTGCACCTTCTTATTCATGCTTCTTAACTTTTAAGAAACAATTGATCATGTCCCCCAGGAGGTCAACTGGCTGCTACAATTATGATCTGGATATCTCAAAACTCACTTTTCTTCTCTTCCCTAGGACATGAGGCAGGAGTCTGAACTTTGCTTACTATCATGCCAAAAAAAAAAATTTAAGTTTGTAAGATCTACAGAATTGAAGATAAAATGAGGGTGGGGTTGGGGGAGGAGAATGGAATAGAATTAGAAAGAGAGTGAGAAAGAGACAGGGAAAAAAAGAATGCCAGCACTTCAAGAAATACATCTTCCAGAAAGAAATAAAGGAAAAGGAAGGAATGAAAGAAGGAAGGAAGGAAGGAAGGAAGGAAGGAAGGAAGGAAGGAAGGAAGGAAGGAA
>JAJPUD010000123.1:638250-685489 GCA_023553655.1 Myrmecobius fasciatus | reverse complement strand
AGGAAGGGAGGGAGGGAGGGAGGAAGGAAGGAAGGAAGGAAGGAAGGAAGGAAGGAAGGAAGGAAGGAAGGAAGGAAGGAAGGAAGGAAGGAAGGGAGAGAGGAAAATGCACTCTTCAGAAGTTCATTCTATTTGAGGGGAGATGGGGGACAAATCAATATAATTCCTTACTGTTTTATGTAAACCTTTCCATATCAGATGTTTTATACAAGAAGACTTGAATAAAAGGCGAAAATGAAAGAAAGAAAGTGAAAATAGCATGCTTCAGTCCATATTCAATCATTACAAGTTCTTTCTCTGGAGGCAGAAAGTATGCTTCATCATTAGTCCTTTGGGACTATTTTGGATCATTATATTGCTAAGAATAGATAAATAACTCACAATTCTTTTCAAACAATACTGCTGTTACTATGTACAATGTTCTCCTGGTTCTGTTCACTTCATTATGCATCAGTTCATGTAAGTCTAAATTTTTTCTGAAATCATCCAACTTGTCATTTCTTCTAGTGCAATAATACTCTATTATAATCACATACAATAGCTTGTTTCAGCTTATTCCCCAATTGTTGGGCACCCCTTTGATTTCCAGTTTATAGCCACCACAAAAAGAACTGCTAAAACTGTTTTTGAAAAATATGTCCTTTCTCTTTTTTTGGATATCTTTGGAATATAGGCCCAGCATATTTTATTATGTATTGATAAATCAAAAAGTATGCATATTTTATAGCCCTTTGAGCATAGTTCCAAATTGCTCTCCAGCTTGTTTGGAACGGTTCACAACTTCACCAACAATGCCTTAGTGAGCCTATTTTCCCACATTCCTTCCAACATCCAACATTTTCCTTTTTTTGTCACATTAGCCACTCTGATAGTACCTCAGATTTGTTTTAAGTTGTATTTCTCTAATCAATAATGATTGAGTATTTTTTCATATGACTGTAGATGGCTTTGATTTCTTTGTCTGAAAATTGTGTTTAATCATGTATCAATTGGGAAATGACATATTTTTATTAATTTGATTCAGTCTCCTATATATTTGATAAATGAGTTTTTATCAGAGAAAACTTGTGGCAAAATTTTTTTCACATTTTTCCACTTTTCTTATGATTTTGGATGCATTCTTACTTGATAGTTGAAGTGTTCATAGAAAAAAAGTATTTAAGCACTAAAAGGCCTAGATTTAATTCTCATCTCTACTACTTACTACCTGTCTGGCTTTAAGCAAATCAAAAAATCCCAGAATCCTTCAACCTGTATATGTCTCTGTTTCTTTGTGAGATGAATAAAAAATCCAAGAGACAGAGTTTCTGAGTAATTAACAATTGATTTATTCATTATGCCAGCTAATAAATCAATAAATGGAAGATCAGTGGTTTCACTAACCAAAGACAAAACCATTGAGGGTCTAAATATTCTTATAGAAAAAGGGGTGTCTTAACAAGCAAAAATCAACCCTAATTAATAGGCATTTAAATGAGGAGGTGGGGCTTGAAGGCTTTAGCTCCTCCTACTGAAAACATGACTTGCTCATGGCAGATGCCTCCAGCAGTCTGGACAGAGGAATTCATCACCCCCAAGATTCTCTCTTTCATAAGCTGGGTCACCCTAAACATTAATAAAGAGGTACAAGGACCATACTCCTGAATCTTCCCATCCTTGTACTTCTTTATTAATGTTTAGGGCGACCCAGCTTATGAAAGAGAGTCTTGGTGGTCTCTGACATCTTGAACCTATCATAGAAGGACCAACTTCCTTACTTAATGGCTGCCTATGCTTTGTGTTCTTCTTGGTGACCTAAAGCAAGGGAGTGGATAAGTGATAACTCCTTAACATCAGGAACATTTGGGTTCAAGTCTTGCTCTTGAAGGAATAGGAAATATATTCTTTGTTGATTGATAATTATTTCCACTTTCCTTAATTTTACCTGATGCTCATTGACAGCTTTCTTAATAACTGAAAAATGAGACTAGAGATAGAACTTTGGGATTCTAGGAACAATTTTAATCTACAATCAGGGAAGAAGAATATGTTTCACTTTCAATCATCTCTCCAAGAGTTCCCCTTTTCCATCTCTTCTGTCACAGAAACAACCTAGGTGATTTTTTTTTCTCTACCAAGTCAAACACAGAAAACCATCAAAGGACAGTTGAAGACCCCAAAATTCTGAAATTATTTGAAAAGTACTTTGATCAACTCTTTGGAGAAGGCTGAAACTCCTTCATCCCAGAAACATACTAGAGAAAAGAGTAGGCTGTGTTCAGCTAGGTAGTTTTATGGACAAAGAGATTTTCAGCTGCTCCCAACCATATATACTAGGCCAATTCAGAAGGTCTTCACGTGTTCCAGCTCTCCTGTCTCCCAGAAGCAGGTGCTTCAGTATCTCCCACGTGAGCAATGCCATCATAGATGCTCTAGACATGCACCACTGCCAATTAGATATATTGTAGGAATTAAAACTTTTGTTAATGAACATTATTTATTTATATAATACAAATTCATCTTGTCAAAATAAATTTTACCTGTATTTCCCAAGCTAATCCATTTACACCATGTACATTCTTAAAGTGAAATTAAACTAAGTTCACATTTCTGTGAAGTCAAAACTTCTTAAGACAATAATGAAAATGTCCTATGAGTTAAAGGTAATTCTACTTGTATTCATTCATTTATTTATCCAACATGTATTCATTAAGCACCTACTCTGTATTAAGTAATATGCTAGGAAGTAGGAGTTCTGAGTCATCTCAATCATGTCTGACTCTTCATGACATGAGATTTTCTTGGTAAAGATACTGGATTGCTTTGTCATTCTCCAACCCATTTTACAGATGAGTAAATGGAGGCAAACAGGGTTGAGTGACATGGCCAGGGTCATACAACTACTACATGTCTGAGGCTAGATTGAACTCATGAAGAAGTCTTTCTGATTCTAAATCTGGTATTCTATCCATTGTACCATCCAGCTGCTCATCAAAGCTAGGAATAAAAAAAGACCAAAAAAAGATTTAATAATCTCTGACCTTAAGGAGTTTATGTACTACTCAGGGGAAAGATATGTATCTCTACAGGTTGAAAGGACAGGGAATTAAGCAATAATTTTTATCAAGTGAAATAACATTTGTAAAAAGTGCCTAGAATATAGTTGGTGCTTTTTAAATATTTGTTTTCTCCTCCACCTTCCTTCTAAAACTATTTCATATTCATAGTTATCTATAAAATTCAGACCAAGTAGAATATTTTCCCCATACTTCTGTTTAGTACTTGGGGACCTGAAATAGCCTAATAATTAATTAAAGTTTCTATTTCACTTTTCTTGTTTATAAGACTCAACTAAAACCGATTATCTGTTTCATCAGATCACTTAACTACACCATCTTGGAACAGGCAATTCCATTTATAGGACAGGGAAAGGAAGCAAGTTACTGAACCTCTATGGACCTGTTGCTTCTTCATCTGTGAAATGAGGAGGTTGGAATAGATGGTCTTTAAGGTCCATCCCAACTCAAAATCTATCATCCTAAATCAAATTATTTTTCCCTAAGCCAGTGCTTAAACCACTGGGAAAAAAAGTAGAAATTGGGCCATTAACTGGCCAACTAGATTAATATGAACAAATGAATAGAAAACTCAGGTGCCCTCAAGTTAATAGTTTAATATCATTGAATTTCAGAATTGGAAGGCAGCAAGGGTAATTGAAAGAATGTTAGATTTGGAGTCAGAATGCCTGGGATTCAAATCTCAACTAGAGACACAGAGAGAGAAAAACAAATAGATGCACAAACAGGCAAAAATGCATATATAAATATTTACATAAATTCATGGAGCTAGCTAGAGAGAGAGATGAGAGAGACAGAGAGAACATTGGTTAAGCATTTATTATTACATTCTAATAAAGAAAGACAATTCACAGAGAGGAATTGGAAAGGAGGAGCATAATTTTGAGAGATAAGGTGATTAGTAAAGACCAGTGAACTCCTGAGAGTAAGTTTATACCAGAAGTGAAGTTAGCATTTCTGGGACCTTCCCATGAAAAAACAGTTTGGAATGTTTTTTTTTAATTTAATATCTACATCATCTTCAATGAATCATTTAACTTTCTGTTTTAATTTTTACATTAATGAAATGAAGGGATTTGGATTAGATAGTCCTTATTTTCCCTTGGGGGTCTCATTATGATGCTATGGTTGTCTATCTAGTTAATATAGCACTTTCCAATTTTTTTTTCCTCAGGTCTCCTTTATGCTTTTAAAATTATTGAGAAGTGTTTTATAGCCTTTGGGCACAATTCCAAATTGTTCTCAAGAATGGTTAGACTAATTCACAGCTCCCAATTAGGGTCCCAATTTTTCTAGGTCCCCTCTAGCATTTGTAATTTTCTTTTGTCTACCACATTAGTTAAGGTGATGGGTAAGGTGGTATCTTAAAATTGTTTTAATTTGCATTTCTCTAATCAATAGTGATTTAGAGCATTTTTTCATGAGAATATTGATAGCTTTGATTTCTTCTTCTAAAAATTGCCTGTTTGTATCCTTTGACCATTTATCAACTAGGGAATGACACTTATTTTTATAAATTTTACTTAGTTCCCTATATTTTTTGAGAAATCATGCCTTTGTCAGAGGAACTTGCTGCCAAAAAAAGTTTCCCAGTTTTCTGTTTTCCTTGTAATTTTGGATGCATTAGTTTTGTTTGTGAAAAAGATTTTTAATTTCATATAATCAAAATTATCTACTTTATTTCCTATAATTCCCTCCATCTCTTATTTGGTCATAAATTCTTCCCTTATCCATAGATCTGATAAGTAGATTTCCCGTGCTTTCCCAGCTTATTTATTATATCACCATCTGTGTCTAAATCATTTAATCATTTTACCTTATCTTGGTACATGGTGTGAGATATTAATAGTTTATATCTAGTTTCTGCAAAATTGCCTTCCAGTTTTCCCAGAAATTTTTGTCAAATCTTGAATTCCTACCTGATAAACTTGCAATTTTAGTTTTATCAAACAATAGATTCCGTTGATTTTTTTTACTACTGTGTCTTATTTACCTAATATATTCCACTGATCCATCACTCTTATTTCTTAGCTAGTACTAGATGTTTTTCATGATTTTGTAGTATAGTTTGAAATCTAGAGTTTCTAGGCTAGCTTGCTTAACTTTTTTAAAAATTGATTTCCTTGATACTTTTAACTTTTTGTTCTTCCAGATGAATTATGTTACTATCTTATCTAGCTCTATAAAATAATCCTTTGGTAATTTAATTGGTATGACATTGAATAAGTAAATTAACTTATATAGAATTGTTATTTTTATTATATTGGCTCAGCCTACCCATGAGCAATTAATAGTTCTCCAATTTTTTAGATTTGTCTTTAGCTATATAAAAAAGTGTTTTATAATTGTGTTCATATAATCCTTGAATTTTCCCAGACAAGCAGAATCCTGAGAATTACATGACATTATTTTAAAGGGAATGTCTCTTTCTATCTCTTCCTTCTACATTTTGTTGTTAGCATATAGAAAAGCTGATGATTTATGTGGGTTTGTTTTGTATTCTTCAACCTTGCTGAAGTTATTAATTGTTTCAATTATTACTTTAGTTGATTCTTTAGGGTTCTCTTTGTATAAATCATATCTGCAAAGAGGTAGTTTTGTTTTTTCATTGCCTTCGATTTCTCTTTCTTGTCTTATTGCTATAGTTAGCATTGATAGTGCAGCTTTAAATAATAGTAGTGATAATAGACACTCTTGTTTCACCACAATCTTATTGGAAAGGCTTCAAGTTTTTCCTCACTACAGAAAATTCTTGATTTTGTTTTTAGATAGATACTACTTATCACTTAAAAAGAAAAGACTCCATTGATTCCTATGCTTTCTATTGTTTTTTAATAGAAATGAATATTGCACTCTGCTAGTCTTTTTTTCATCTATTGAAACAATCAAGTATTTTTAAATGTACATATAATTAATAAATATTTAATGAAGCAAAATAATTTTTTAAAATAATAAATGGCTTGATTGCTTCCAACAAATTGTTAAGAATCCCACTTAAAGAGCTTTATTTATGTGAATTTTATCTGTTGATTTTTATCATATTCAAAATTAACACATCTTAGTATTATTATGAAAATAATCTTTATTTTGCAAACCCCCCAGAAACTGATTCAGGAATATCTTTGAGTTCCCAAAGCAAACTTTGAGAAACTTTGATTTAGTCCAAATTTTTCAACCCCCTTTCCTTCCTCATTTTTACAATAAAGGAAACTGAAGTCAAGAGAGAAGTGATTTGTGCAAAATCACTCACCAAATAAATCATGAAACTGGAATTTTTTCCAAGTCCTCATATTCCAAAGCTATCATACTTTCTGCTGTACCACATTGTCCTAACATTCTGTTCAGCTCTCTATCCTGATGTCATCAACAGTATACTTGCTAAGTCTAAAGAAGATAAAGGTGACTGAGAATCTTAATACGCCTGTGTGATTCCTCAGACTGGGGTGAAGGAGAACAAAAGGGAATTTCCCTTCCCCAGGCTTTGAGGAGTAGAGCCTTATGTCTGTAAAATGACCTACAATACTACCCACCCAGCCCTCCCAAGCATTCACTCAAGCACACCCTCAGTTTCTGGGGCACAAGGAAATTAACAAAATTCAGCAGAGGAAGGGTGCACATATTCCTTTGTCAAGGCAGAAACATTCTGGCTTGAACCATTCAGCCTCCCTTTCTGAGACTACAACATTTTATCTTGAACTACAACTCATCTCATTTTATCTGATCTCAGAAAGTAAGCAACATCAAGCCTGTTTAATACTTGAATGGCATATCACATACTATCTGCTCTTCCTTGGGAAACTTCCTGATATAGTAGAGAGAAGAAAATGCTGATATAGTCATGGAGACTTGCCAATTAGCTAATTAAGTTAATATGGATTAAGCAGGTATTTAATATTATAGAATTTTAAAGATGGAAAAGATGTGAAATGTCATGTATAATAGAAAGCATGCGACATTTGGAGTTAGAGAATGGGGGTTCAGATATCAACTCTGTTCCCATCCTATCTATGTGACTTTGACTAAGTAACTGTTCTTTCTTTTTCAATGTCCTTATCTATAAAATGAAGAAGCTAGGCTAATTGACCCCTAAGATTTCATATCACTCTAAATCTATGGAATTACTAATTTCTTATTTCCTGGTCGAAGTTACCACCAAGACAGAAGTACAGTAAGTAATAGAAGTCAGAGGAAGTTTCAAAATGACCTCCCTATTCTCTGTTTCATCTCCATCTTTTTCATGGGTACACACCTCCCTGCCATCTAATCAAGACAAATCTTCCGAGCAGTAATTAAAAAACGGCTCATCTTCAAGGGGAACCGAAAGAAAAAAAAAGCTGAAACAATTAGCTGGCTCTAACAAACAGCATGGCTCATTTTCCCCTCTCTTTCTCTCTCCTTCTTTCTCTCTCCCTCTTTCTGTCTCTCTCTGTGTCTCTGTCTCTCTCTGTCTTTGTCTCTCTATCTCTGTCTCTGTCTCTCTCTTTGGATGTCTCTGTCTCTCCCTGTCTCTCTGTCTCTGTATGTCTCAGTCTATCTCTCTGTCTCTGTGTCTATGTCTATTTCTGGCTCTGTCTCCATCTCTGTCTCTGTTTCCTTGTCTGTCTCTCTGTCTCTGTCTCTGTCTCTCTCTCTCTTTCTCTCTCTCTCTCTCTCTGTCTCTCTCTCTTTCTCTGTCTGTCTCTCTGTCTGTCTCTGTCTCTCTGTGTCTCTCTTTCTCTGTGTATGTGTGTCTGTCTTCTCTGTCTTTCTTTTCTTTTCCCTTTCTTCACCCTTCCCCCCTTTCCCTCCCTCTTTCCCAATCATAAATAGTTCGATTGAATGTTCTGTGAGAAAAACGCTTTAGGACCCGCTTTCCTGCCGGGCTGGAGGGGCATTAGTAGAGAGAAAAGAGCAAGGGAGCCGCCCTCCTCCATTGCACTAGGGTTAGAACCGGACTCCTGCATTAGCATGCCAAAGGACACCGAGCCCAGAGGAGAGACGATCCTGGGTGAAGGCTGCAATGGAAATGCGGATTTGTGTGAGTAATGAATCAGAGGGAGGAAAATGAGCCCTTGTGAAGCTCGGTGTGCCTTGATTACATTAACGCTCCTTGGGATCTCCTCGCTTTGCTCTTTGCGGCTCTGCTTCGGAACGGTTTCTAAAAGGCCGGCATTGTCTCGGGCCCCCTCAGCCCTCCGCCACTCTTCTGCGCGATCTCCCCGCCCCCTCTCAGTATTAGCATTCAGCTTTCCTGAAATCTTTCAAAGACCACTGATGACTGCCGACAGGCAAATTAAATGCGAAGCCTTTCCTGTAGCTCCAGGTTTCCTCCACATAATTTTCGGAGGCGGCCCAAAGCAGCTCCGATCTCATTTACAGCTCAGCAATGAATATCAGCTCCTGACAAAGCCGTGTCTCGCTGACATATTCCTTTGAAGCTCTAGGGGGGAAAAATTTACACCTGGGCCTTTCTTCTAGCGAATGGCCCAAGGGAAAGTGACAATAGAGCGCCTATGGCCTAGCCGTCAGTGCGACATGAGGGGTGGAGGGTGGGACTCGGCGTTAGAAAGATCCGAATTCAAATCCAGACTGTGACACTGACTGAGTGACCTTGCTAAGTGGAAGAATAACAGATTTAAAGCTGGCACGCACCGGGAGAACGGCTAGTCTACTCCACTTCCCATTTCTTGGTCTAGGCAGTCAGCAGGGATATGAGTGGGGACATAGGGAAATAGGATGGCGTTCCCTATAATTCTGATTCTGAGTATTTTCCTCAGTCAAGGCAAGAGATGGAAAGTGTGGGAGGAGATAGATGAATTTTATATATTTATATATATGTACATATATATGTATATATATGTGTGTGTATGTATGTGTATACACACATACAGTGTGTGTACTGTGTACTTATGTACATATATGCATATATTTGTGTGTGTTGTGTACATATGTGCATGTACATGTGTGTGTGCATCTATGCATTTGTTTGTATATATGTATATGCATATATGCATATGTGTATATATTTGTGTGTGTTATATTAGTTATATTACATTATGTCATATCATATTGTATTATATTATATTTATTTTATGATATATGGAAATAGAGCAGAATCTATGGAATAGAGCAATATATTCACTCTGAATGGACCCTGGTATCTTTGCAGATGGCAAAAGAATCACTAGGAGAATATTGGTGTGACAGGGGAAACAGGTAAAAATAACCCTGTCTCCTGGTTTTTTATCCATCCATTTCCTAAAGAATAGGGAGGCAAGGAGAAGATAGCAAAGGAAGGTCACCAACTGCACCCAACCTCATTCTAGCATTGCTGTATGTCTCCTTGAGGCTTATGAATGCTTCCTGGTCATTTGCATGGCCCCAAAGGTAGTGATGACCTGAATTTATAATCATCTACTCACACCTGCCTATCAGGTAGCTCTAGGGAGCTTACCACTGCAGAGTGGTAAGTGAATTTGAGACTAAGGTCTTAACAACCATATGATGGATCCTTCCATGTGCTGCCCAGTTTTAGCCATGGGCCATAATAAACAAATTACCCAAAAAATGTTTTGCCAATCTACAGGCCCATTGGCAGGAAAGTTTTAAAACATAAAAGTAGTGCTCCTTTTGAAGGAGTATAAGTCCCAATAACATAAAAATAGTGCTCCTTTTGAAGGAGTATAAGTCCCAATAACAGGTGATATGCCAGATATGAACACCAAATTAGCAGAGAGCAAGAAGGTCTAGTTCTAGATGGAAATTTCATCAGATGATTGCAGTGGTTCAGCAGAGAAGCAGCAAATTTCAGCTCTGAAAGCAAATAAAGCACAGTAAATCAAGAAATGGAACAGAGTAGGAGTAAGGGCTAATGATGACAACACAATCTTAGAAATGGGTAGCCCCAGAAAAAATAATTTATCTCATTGGTATGGCCATCTGTGGAAGATTGGATCCTTTTGTCTATGGGGGGGTTAATAGGAGAAAGAAGCTAATATCATTTCTTCCTTTTTCTTCATTATTTGCTTTACTATTATATACTGCCTACTCTGGTGATAGAGAACATATTGAATGGGGGCTTGAGTTGTGTTTGTACAGTGATAATTGCCCAATGTATCATACATTGAAACTGAAATGATAAAAAGTACTAAAGTTAGGTGGAAGACATGCAAGGTTGTGCTAGAGACAGTTGGAACTAACAAGAGCCAATTGTTAAATTTTCAATGTGAACTTTCATATATCAGAAACTGGCTACAGGTGCTCTTTTGTTGACTGTCTAGACTTAAGAAAACGATGAAGAAAATTTTAATGATTCAGATTAAATTTAAAAGTGTATCATGTACACATTTTTTCCTAGAGAGCCAGTTGTTAAATATTTACCACTGTGAATTCTTATATAATAGGAATTATACTATATGCTATGTTAACTACCTTATAAGATTAATGTGCATCTTTAAAAGGAAGCTATCCATTATTTATTTGTAGAAATAGTATGAGGAAGTCTAGCCAATGATGGGAGAAGCCTGGGAAGAATGCTTTGAGATTCGGTGATTTAAAAAATGCTAAATAAAAAAGTCATTTGTCTATGGTTTTTTTTTAAGTTTAATCTCTTTTTTGATGTAGAGTGATTCAGATCCATGGCCATAATTATACAGTACCTATGGGAGAGACAGCTAACAATTTGCAGCTAAAAACCTGAAAACTTACAAGCTCCCTCTCTATCTCCAAGAGGGTATTTGCTGCCAAAGGAGGTGGTAGAAATCAAATTATCAGGCTGAATTAATTTGATTAATAAAAGGCATAATTTTGTAGCCCATTAGGCAAGCTGTTAGCTAAGGGACTTTAGCTAGACTCAAAACAGAGTTAATCACTCATCATCGGGCCAAGTAAAACTAACTGGCCTTCTAATCATTGACATATGAGTTGAAAGAACTGTCTCCCTAATTCCTATAATGAACTAAGCCTAATTGCGGGTCTCAGCCCTTAAATTTTCACTCCACAGTCTCTCTCATACCTGACAATAACATTTACAATTCATAACTCAACAAGTTGTAAATAATTTGCAGTTTACAGACTTGAGTGTGATCTTTTTAAAATTTTGGTCAACTTAAATGCTTGTTTTAGTTGCTGGTAGCTAAATTGGGCTTTAAAATATATAAATTATCAAAAATATCCATTGGCAGTATTGAATTTTACTAGTAAATACACATAGTTATTACAATGGAAAGAATACCACCTGGAGAGTTTGGGATTTTTTTCTACTCTAGTAAATGTGAGAAAATCAGTTTATCTTCTTCGAGCATCATTTTCCTCATTAGTAAAATGAGGGGCTAGTCTAGGTGAATTTGGGGTCCTTTCTAGGACTATATTCATGATCAGCCAGTGATCCTTAGGCCCAAAGAGTGAACTCGGGATGTTCAAATATAGGAAGTCTAATGTCCCATCTAACCCCTTCCCTAGCCCCTGCTGCCCTTGTCTAGTAAGCACTTTCTCAAGGTAAGTAGAGCCCCAGATAGAAATAGGCTGTGTTGAAGCTAGTGACGGAACTGTCCAGCTTGTCACAAAATAATTTGAGATTTAGCTAAATAGAATAAAAAATATGAGAAAATGTTTTTCAAAGTTTCTGGTTGTGGTGTCAGTGGTAGTGATAGTTATAGTGGTGGTGGTTGAACAACAGCCACTCCTGTCAATAAGAGAAAATGCTTTTAAAAAGATATCTGTTTGGTGATGGTAGTGGTTGTACAACAACCTCTTCTGTTAAGATGAGAAAATACTTTTTTTTTTAAAAAGGGCAGCACAGTGGATAGAACACCAGCCCTAAATTCAGGAAGATCTGAGTTCAAATCTGATCTAGCTGTGTGACCCTGGGTAAGTCACTTAATCCCAATTGCCTCAGAAAAAAAAAGATATTTGGTAATGTTTGTGGCTGTGTTTGTGTTAGTAGTGGTTTGTGCTTGTTGAACAACATCCCTTCTGTTAATATGAGAAAATGCTTTTAAAGGAGTATTTGGTTATTGTCACTACTGCTGAGCAAAACCCCCTTCTTGTTAGCCCACAGCATGGTACAGTAATGGATTTGGAGTCCCAAAATTTGAGTTCAAATCCCAGCCACACTATTTGAAATTTTTGCAGGCATGAACAACATGGCCCACAGTTTCTCCTCTATCAAATGAAGAATTTGAATTCAGTGGCTTCTACAGTACTCTCTAGTTTGAAATCTATGATCTTTCCATCCATCATCCAATGTACAGCATAATTAAAACTCATATTTGTAGATTGCTCCTCTTCAGAAAGGAGGGAAGGAGGGAGGGAGGGAAGGAAGGAAGGAAGGAAGGAAGGAAGGAAGGAAGGAAAGGAGAGAGGGAAAAAGAGAGGGAGGGAGGGAGGGAAAGAAGAAGGGAGAGAGGAAAGAGGGAAAGGAAAGAGGGAGGGAGGAAGGAAGGGAGGAGAGAGGGAGGGAGGGAGCGAGGGGGGAGGAAGAAAGGGACTCCTAAGAAAAATAAAATAAAAATGGAAAACTATATTTTCTCCAAATTTAATAACATAACTGCAAAAATCAAGAGATATTTATATTATGCTGGAAAATTTACAAGGCTTATTTTCCATATATTAAAGTTTACTTTATGTATATTATCTTTGATCCTCAACTTAATCCTCTGAAGTATTTTTAATCATTATTTTCATTCCCATTTTAAAGATGAAAAAACTGAGGCTCAGAGAGAGGGTTAGTGGCTTACCTAAGCTAGTATCACAGGGAGATTTGGACTCAAATTTTCCAGACTCCAAATCTATCATTCTGTGTATTATTTGATACCACCTCCCAAAATGCAAAGTTATTATCTTAAATATATATATATATATGTACATAGACATAGACAAATACATATATAAATTCAATTTAGTTTAGCTCAATAAGCAGTTATTGAGTGCCAGCTATTCACTAGGTGCTGATCTAACTGCTGGGAGTATAAATACAAGAAACAAACAAAAAAACAACCACTTGTTCTCTTTAATGATATAGACTCTTCCAGAAATTAATGAGCAATAACCTTTATTTCCATCTTTAACAAATATGCTAGCCACCAAATCCCACATTTCAAATGGTATTTTAATTTCATGATCTTCTTTAAAAAAATTTAACTCTGACTGTGCTATTATAATAATTAGAATTAATGATCTTCCTTAAAACAACAGCAGTAGGGCCTTGCATTTCTGGAGTACTGCTGATTGTAGATTTGTCAGCCCAAAGCAGAACAAACATCTGTTCTTTTGCTGAAATTTTTAGCAAGGATAGAAAAATTCAGCTAGGTATTTAAACAATTATGACCCTCCATCTCTTATTTCTCTTCTCTTCCCCTGACCTTCACACTTTGCCCTTTTCCTGTTCAATAGTGCTGGTGGGGTGTGTGTAGGTATGGGTGCGAGTGTGAGTGTGTGGGTGTGTATGGGGGGGTGCATTTTACTTATGTCTTTTGATCTTTATACAAGCCACTTCTTACTATACTTTGTTGTTGTTCAGTCATTTTTCAGTCATGTCCAACTCTTCATAACCCCATTCAGCAAACATACTGGAGTAGTTTGCCATTTCCTTCTCTAGATCATAGAGGGTCACACAGCCAGTGCCTGAGGCCAGATTTTAACTTAAATCCCCCTGATTCCAAGGCTGGTACTCTCTCCCCTTCACCACCTAGCTGTCTCTATTTATAATAAAGAGAAATAAGAAAAGTCCATTGATGCAATGCCTTTATTTAAAAGAATGTACAATGCTCCCTAGTATCATCTTTCACCTATAATATTGTTATCATGCTCCCTTTGTCCTCTGGAAACAAAGATTAGTCATTGCATTTGACTTGAAAGATTTTTAACAGTTTTCATTTACATCTTTGTAGTCATAGTTTTTGTTGTTACTCTGGTTCTTGCTTTCCTTGCTCTGCATCAGTATGTACAGGTCCTCTTAAATTTCTCCAAATCCTTTTTCTTGTCACTTCCAATATTTTCACCTTAACTTGAGAGTTGTGAAATTTGGTATAATATCCCCATACATTTTCCTTCAAGGATCTCTTTCAGATGGTGATTGATGATTTTTTTTATTTCTGCTTGGCTGCTTGTTTTAAAACATCAGGGAAACTTTCCTTAATAATTTCCTGTAATATTGTATCAAGATTTTTTTAATTGTATTTTCAAGCAGTCTGACTATTCTTATATTATTTCTCATCAATCTGTTCATTGTTTTTCTGGAGAGATATTTCACTTTCTTTCCTATTTTTTCATTCTTTTGTTTTTGTTTTATGATTTTTTGATGTCTTAGAATGCCATTAGCCTTCCCTTGACCAACTTCAGTTTTCAAGGAGTTTTTGATTCTCAATTTCAAATTGGTTAACTTTCTTTTCATAATTTTTTCTTAACTTACTCCTTTTTTCTCATTTTTCCTCAATCTCTTTTATTTGATTTATAAAATTCTTCTAAGAAATCTTTTTGTTCTAGGACCCATTTAATATTTCTCATTGAAAAAGGAGTAGCTTTTTTGTTCCATTATCTTCTTCTAAATTTTAATCCAGATCTTCTCTATTTCCATTATAATATTTATGGTTTGGTTCTTTGTCCTTTGCTTACTCATTTTTTTGTTTGTTTTATTTTGTTTTTAGCAACTATTAGTGTAATCAAGTTATAGTTCCAAGATATGGGGAGTGATACCCCAAGCCATAGGTCCTTCTTACTGTTACTTTCTGAGGTCCATGTTGTAGACCAACCTTGAGATCACCTCTACACTCCTAAGTCACAGTTAGGAGTCCCAGTCATATTGTCCCACAAATGTTCTTACTTCTTGTGGTCCCTCTGATGGCTGCAAACTACAGCTGTCCTCTCCGTTCTGGAATTGAAATCAGGGGTTCTGTTGTCCTATAAATGCCCAGAGCCAACAGGGTCCCCATCCCTCATTACTTCACCAGCCCTATGCTACCTTCTTCTCCCCATACTTACAGTACCGAAAGTGTCTGGTCGGCACAGATGTCCTTCAAAGTAGAAGATCCTTCAGTCGTCTCCTACTCAGATCCCCACTGCTCTTCTTGATGTCTTAGAATGTCATTAGCTTCCCCTTATTCACTCACTCTATTGTTTCCCCAAATTCTTTATATGCCATATTTCATATGGTGCAATAGGATTACTTTATGTTTATTGAAATGGATTGTTTTTAATCCCATAGGGCCTGGGACAGACATTGAATATCTTGTATTTAACTACTGAGAATTTATTTGTATTTTCCCCTTGATATTTATTCTGTGGATACTTTTATGTGTACTTGATATCTCTCTCGTTACAGTTTAAGCTCCTTGGGAGTATGTCAGCTTTTGTATTTGTATCCCCATTGCCTAGAATAGTTTCTGGCATAGATTATACATTTCATAAATGTTTGTTGATTGATTGATGAAAGCAGAAAAGTAAGAATTCATAAGGATCAATAAATTAGACTCAACTTAAAATAGATTCTAAATGCTCATATTACAGATTATATATTTCACTATACGTGTGCCTTTCATATTCATTTTGATTCTGAATAACTTTACAGATGGCCAAGTCCCAATAAAATCTTATGAAATGCACAGTGTATGCTTCAGATGTCTAAAAATTCTTCAGAAAGCAATTACACCAAGTGCCATCTAATAATATATCCAAACGGACCACAGTGATGTAAACTGCACTCTTAATGTCTGAACCCCACCTGACTCTGAGTTTCAATCTTCCCTCAAATCTCAGCAAAAAGAACAGATGTTCTGCTTTGGGTTGAGAAATCAGCAGTCACCACTCATATGTTGTGGAAATTTAAGGCCCTGCTTCTGCTGTTTTAAGGGAGATCATTAATACTAGCCTTTTATGCTACAACATTATTAAGGTTTATCAATTGATATCTCATAGGAAATCAGTGTTGGTATATCTTTTAAGTGGTCATGAGAAGAAACAACTATAAAATGTCTATTTGTTTCACGTGGAAAAGCAGGGAAGATCATTTCTCTATGAGCTATTTTGCATATACCACCACGTCTATGGTATCTGTCATACTATTGATTACCATCCATTTCAATTCAAAACCATTTCTAGGTACTTACTATGTGCAAAGCACATCCATTGTACTATGTTTTTAAAGTGTAGATCATCATGAACTATTAAAACACAACAAAAACAATTCCAAAGGCCAGGGACTTCTTCATTATAATTGCCAGAATATCACTATAGATACAATTCCTTATTATTAATAGCAATACCTAGCATTTGTATAGTAAGTATAACAGTAACTAGCATTTCTATAGTAAAACATAACAATAACTAGCATTTCTATGGTATAGTGTTATAGCAAAATGCTTTACAATTATTTTATCTTCACAAAATCCTTAAGAATAGATACTATTATTATCCCCATATAACAATTGAGAAAACTGAGGCAAACATCAATAAAACGATTTGGCCTGGGTCACACAGTGCTAAGGCAAAATTTGAACTCCAGTCTTCCTGATTCCAAGTCTGGTATATTATCTATTTCCCCAAATAGCTGGCTTTTATTAACTCCTATTCCCCCCCCAAAAAATATAGAAGGTGAGCAGTTATTCATTCAACAAAAATTAAACATCTGCTACATGCAAAACACTTTGCCCAAAACTGACACAAGACACAAAAAATACTATATAGTTTCTGACCCCTATAAAATAACAATCCAGTAAGTGAAAGAAATTAATTTCTTAAACTTCAATTTCAGCATATTGTTGACCTCATCCATGAAAGCACTTTCTTCATTAGTGATAATACCCCATCTTCTTTTCCTTTGACTGGAATATAGTTTTACTAAATCACTAGTTGCTCAATTGTTGTTACTTTATTTTGTCCCTTATAGACAACTAGATGCTTGAGAGCCAAAACTATGTTTCTTTCATCACTGTATCCCCAAGCCTCACTTCACAGTGTATCCCCTAGGTAGCATTAATAAAGTTCTGCTGAACTGTTGAAATGCAAAGAGGCAAAATTTAATCGAATTCTTGCCCATTTTCAGAAATCATGGGAAGGAGTATACAAGGAATTATCTATGAAGAATTGTCTTGTTTTTTGGGTAGAAAGTGTCTGATACCATTAGTATAGGTGTCCAATAAGCCTAAATATTATAATATAATAGTGGGAAAATTCCAACCATTGTAAGTGCCTAAAGGATCCATTGATGATAATTTGGGAAATTGAACAAAGCTGTGAACTTGGCCAGGAAGGATATAATTAGCCATTGGTTTCTGGTTATGTTGAGTATTTTGCCATACAAAGAACTTGAGGTGCCCCTGAGGCAAGAAATAGGAATATATTGGAAAGTCTAGCAGGGATATGAGTGCTGCAGTGGTAAGAAACAGCAGGTTTGTGTTAGCTGTTAGAAAACCTGACAAATACAGACAGATTTCAGAAATGATAGCAACTGCCATTAAAGATATATAGCCATTCAATAGTTGAATCATAGATTGAACTATGGCTTAGAACAGTATGATTAGTAAGCAGAACTTTATTCATGCATAGATCCAACTTTAAGAACTAGCTATTTAACATACTTCATCAAAACTCACCAGGACAGGAAGAAGTTGACTGGGGGCAAAAACATCATGATTTACAAGGGTCAAAACCATGAAGACCTCAAGGAATAATGAAGGAGGCCACTGTAAAATAGGCTAAAATCTAAGGGAGAAACCTTTAGGGGCAATAAGGTGGCTTCTTCATCCAGAAGACTCATCCCCAGAGAGAAGATTAAGAAACAAGTTCTGCAAAGAATGAAAAATTCTACCAGATACTATGCCCAAAGGGCTATAAAACTATGTATACCCTTTGATCCAGTAATACCACTGCTAGGTCTATATTTCAAAGACATCCAAAAAAGTGAGAAGGGGAAGAGGACCTATTTCTTCAACATATCTATAACAACTCTTTTTGAGGTGGCTACAAATTGTAAATTAAAGGGAGTCCTTTCAATTGGGAGATGGCAAAAACATCATGATTTACAAGGGTCAAAACCATGAAGATCCCTTCAATTGGGAAATGGCTAAACAAGCTGTAGTATATGATTGAAAGGGAATATTATTGTGTTATAAGAAATGACAAGCAGGATAATTTCAGGAAAACCTGGAAAAATAACCACAAACTAATGCAGAATGAAGTGAACAGAATCAGGAGAATGTTTCACACAGTAGCAGCAATATTGTTCGATAAAGAACTGTGAATGACTTAGCTACTTTCAGCAATACAATGATTGAAGACAATCCCAACAGATTGATGAAGCATATTTTCTTTTTCCAGAAAGAACTAATATTGTTTAAATGCAATTTCTTTTTTCTTTTATTCAATTCTTCTTATACAAAATGACTAATATGGAAATGTTTTGCATAATTGCACATATATAACCTGTATCTGATTGCATACTATTTCAGGAAGGGGGAGATGGAAAGAGAGAGAGAGGCATGGAATCTGGAACTCAAAACTTTAAATAAAAATGTTTAAAAAAATTCTTCCACATCTAGCTGTGCTGAACAGAATCTACCTTGTATCAGGAGCCTGAGTAGGTAACATTCTAGCTTCCAGTTCAGGGATAACAATTTTAGGATTAAAAGTGGATTTGGAACCCCAATATTTAATACCAGGCAAACTATGCTATTTCTTGACATTGGCTACTTTAGTTTAAGCAGTCTTGACTCTACATATTCATCACTTGTGGGTCTTTGTGTTTCATTTTATTTTCTCTTAATTTCTTGTAGACATTTCTCCTTTAAAAAAAATTCCAATCATATCTCTACTAAACCAAGGGAAAATGAAAATTTGTCCCTAGCTATTACAATGTAAAGAGAAGAAAATGATTATAAAAAGAGCCTAGGTATAGTGGCAAAAGCCTGGACAGAGTAAGATTAGAATAGTGAAAATTCTAGATATGAAAAATTAGGAGTCAATCATAATTGTTTTTTTCTCATCATGGGGGGAGTTATCCCCCAATACTTTCTTCAATACATAAAAAACTACTGGCCCAAATTCAGTGTACAATAGTCCCAACTTAAATCATTCAGTTCCCCAGATCAATCCTCAGTTCAATCAATTGATGCCATCTTGGACTAAATAAAATGGTATATCAAACACAGTGTTACATGAAAGTAATGCCATGCTACAGAGGATATTCCTCAGTTGTTATTATTAAGCATGGACTATATTTCCAACTGCTGACCTTTGTTTGAAAATAAATAGGCAGAGAAATGAAGTAGAGGCTATCACCAATGACAGATGCTAGGAAATCCAACACTGGATTCATACCATCGGTAGCTACAAACACTTTGAACAAACACAAATATATGCATGTAGGAAAATTTGGCCATATATTCCATATGTGAATTCGATAAATACATTATATATGCAAAATACATTTGCATTTTAATAGATTACAATCCAGAGTTAGTAAAGAATCATCCTAGCATTCTTCACATTTCATTTTAAAATGGTAGGAAAAAATAGATTTTTGGCAGATGGGGAAATTTGACAGTTGTCAAAAGTCCATCTTAACAAGAAAATTCAATTTCTTCTTTGCATGCTTCTCTGTTCACATGACTTCCATAACATAGCACATATAGTGCTTTAAGACATGGAGATTTGTGTCCCTTGTCTTTGCAACAAACTCAACAGTCATAGAGTTTCACTCTCTTTGGAGCTTCTATTTATATTTCAACATATTAGCGACAAATTCCTATAAAATTCTCCACTTGTGTCATTAATTAGCATTTGGCAGTGAGCCTGATTAAATGCCCTTGGCAGCAAAATGAATTAAGTATCCAAAGGGTTTTATTTGTCATTTACTGAAAACTCCTGTTGTTAGAGAATGAGTACAATGGACAGCTCCATTTAGGGAAGCTCTGAGGAGAGCCTTTGGCTTCTTAATGTACCTCTTCAAAGATTATTGAGTAGCTGTCAGTCAGCATTGTCAGTGGTTCCTAACAAATGAGGAAAGCTTCTGGAGAAAAGGAAGTCTACAAAGACTAAAAGAAATAAAGGAACAAAAGACAGGTCCTCTAATATATTCAGTGTGGTGCCTATGGAAGTTGGGGGAGCAGACCGTTTCTCCTACATTATGGACTTATGGAAGCCGTAGAGTTGGGGGAGAAAGAAAGTTTTGCTTTGACAGAAGTACTTCAAAAAAAACTTGCACTTCTTTCAATGCAGGCTTCTTTCCATGAACGATATTTTAGCTATATTTTTTCAAACTCATTTTCTAAATATTATCTTTCTTACATTTATAAAACCATTTTAAATAGCCTTGTGCCCAAGTAAAGAATATTGATTTCATTTAGAATATAACCTGCATCCTTCCCAAAGGAATAAGAAGTATATTAAATGAAAATGTATTTATTAGCACATAATATTTTCCCTATTTATTTAAAATGTTAGTTTATGACTTCTTTTGAATATGATTATAAAATAACACAGACAATCTGGAGTAGAAATGTTTAAATCAATTACTATAATAAGTTTTAGAAAAGCACATCTTGCATATATACATTGTTTATTTTGTTGCTGAGACAGGACTATTTTCCCCAATTTCTTTAACAATAAGCAAGAAGAGTGGTGGGCTTTTTTTTTGTTAAAAAACAATGATTGACATTTATTGACTCAGTGAAGTAAACTTCAAAAACAGCTTCTAGACTCATAGTCAGAGGACCTGAGTTCCAATCCAGACCTTGATGCTTTGTCCATATGACCTTCAGCAAATTTTTTCTCAGTTCTGGTTTCTTCATCTGTAAAATGAAAGATATTGTAGTTCTTTAAGATCTAAGCTCTAAGGTCTAGTTCTAAATTCTGTGATTCTATGAATAAACAACTTAGCTAACCCTGTTGGTGTCATAAATGGCTATCAATTCACAGTATAAATGAAATGACTTGCTAATTATTAATGATTCATTAGCTCACAACTCCTTGTATCTTGTTAGAAATAGATCCAGAAAAGAAAGAAAGAAAAAAAAAGAAGTAGATACCAAGACACAAGCTATCCGTCTCCCATATGTTCCTCAAATATTGATAATGCCTGATGGGGAAAATTGGATCCAGAACAAATATAAAAAGTTATAAGATATTGTCCCTTCCCTCAAGAGCTTAATAATTCATTTAATCTCACTGAATCTGTAATGACAGAATAGCACAAAAGGCTAATCTTGAAGTAAGGAAGATCTGAGTTCAAATTCTGCCTTTGAAATATAACTGTATAAACCTGAATAAATCACTTAACATCTCAGTGTCTTCAGGTAATTCTAAAACTTCAAGTTACTATCTGTCTGTCTGTCTAGCTGTCTACCTATTTATCTATTTTTGTCTGTTTCTTTGTTTATTATGAAAACATAACCAAATATGAAGAGGGGAGAACATGAGAACATGAAGAATAACATTATCAACAAAGAAAACATACATGAAAGTCCTGAAATGCAAGAGCTAAGAAATGATCATGGGAATTGAAAGTTGCCTATAGCTTGACTCAGATCCACATATGAGAATACCTTAAAACAAAGAAAAACTGCTCAGACACAGAATGAATTATGATTCTTGATCATAGCCTTTTGATTAAATCCCAAGAAACCATATTTTGTCATATTTATTCAATTTAAATATTTATCAAGCATCATCTATGTGCAAGGCAGCATGCTAGACACTGAGGATGCAAAGATAAAAACCAAACAATAATTTTCAAACAGTCCCTGCCCTCAAAGATCTTACATTCTACTCAAGGAAATCACAAAGAAATGAAAACAGATCTAGATAATGTCTTTATAATTCAAAATGGATTGGTGATAGGGGAGAGGCTAGAAATTGAATTTAACCAGATGATTAGCTACAAACCAAAATCTTTTCTTATTTACAAATAACCAGTGGTTTTGCTGAATTCATATATGTAACATTATGCCAGACATAGTGCTTTGAACTGCTTAAGTGTAAACTATATAACCCTCTCAAGATTCAGTACAATTACAGCCTATTCCATTTAGCAGAAGGGACAGAGGTTAATCTTGGAATCATTCTTTAAATTATGCAAATCAGATCTTCAAATCTTGTCTCTAACTATGACCATGGCCAAATCTCTTGGCCTCATGGTGCCCCAGACAACTCTCTAAAACTTTAAATTACAGACAGATTGTCTATCTACATTAATTCAGGAAGTTTCCATACCAAGTAAGTAAAATCATAAATTAGAACCTACCCACCATCCCTAAAAAAATTTTCTTAATTCTTCTTTCCAAAGTGAAATCTGTTGCCTCAGGAGTCATATCTTTACTTTGAAATGATTTTTCCTTTCATGGTTTTGAAGTCCATTTAGTGCTTCTCAACAATGCTGGATAAGCAGCTCCTAAGAAGTATGTACCCACAAGATGGTGGTAGCCACAGGTGCATTAATTGTGTGGGATAAACCTATTCCCTGTGAGAGAAGGAAGTGGAGAGCACTTGAGACCTAAGAAGGACAAAGATATCAATGAGTCTTCCTGTTATGGTACAAAGATATCTATTAAAACCTTAGAATACTTTTATTTCCCAAAGCTAGAGATCAGATATCCAGTGATTTTCATTGGCTCAGGTGTTCCAGCACACTTGGAAGCAATCTGAATCCTACATTTGCTAGAACTTAAGAAAAAAAATTGGCAAGTTCATAAATAACGAAAATAATAACAGTATAAATATATAGCCCTTTAAGGCTGGCAAAGTGATTTTGCCACGTTACCTCATTTGGTCTCCACAATTTATTTATAAATTTATAAATAACTAGATAGTCAACAAATATTTATTAAGCACTTGGTTTATGCCAGACTTCATGCTAAACATTAGGAATACAAATAAAGGCAAAAAAACAATCCATTCTCTCAAGAAGCTCACAGTCTAATAGAAATGTTAATAAAGAGATTACAGGAACCAAAACTAAAAAGGTTGTTGTTGGAAGGACTGTGGGAAGCTGAGCATATTGGTACACCATTATCAGAATGGCGTATTAGTCCAACTCTTCTGAAAAACATACCTTCAGTTAACTCAGTATTTACTAAGTGCCCACTATGTTCCAGGTATTGTGCTTAAACAATTGGAACTATGTAAGAAAAGTCACCTAAAAAACACTGTCGATATGTTTCAGCTATCCTCTATTAAGCATATATTTGTAGGAAGGCAAATAAAGAAAGAAAAAAAGGGTCCCAATATACCCAATTATTTCAGCAGCACTTTCTGAGATAGCAAATTACTAGACATATTGCAAATGTCCACCAATTGAAGAATTATCAAGTTGAGGTACATGAATGTACAAGAATATTATTTTGACATAAGAAACAATGAATATAAGAAATTTAAAGAAAAAAGGGAAGGCTTCTATGAACTGATGTGGGAAATAAATAAGTATAAGAGAAAATATTTATATTGCCCACAATAATATAGAATTACCAGTAACTAAACTGACCAGTATGAATCAACATGTTAAAATCTTAAAACAAATTATAAAATATAGCTCCCCCTCTCAGCAGACAGGAGTATTATGTACACAGAAGGTTGCATGCATGGTATCAGCTAAGATTATCATATTGGTTGGTGGGTTTTTTTTAACAAGAGACAATTCACTATATTGGAAGGAGACTGCTTTCTAGAAAGTATTGCTATTTAAAAATAAAAGGCATCAGTAAAAACAAAAAATTATGAAAAAATAACAATGAACAATTAAATCAACATATCACCATTAGCATTTTTAATATAGAGATACTTACATATATATATACATATAGATATATCTATACAATATACTCATATATACATGTAATATACATGGATGCATGTGTTTATAACATATAAGCCTATATAGCATATAGATAGATATAGACACATATAATATACATATATATACATATATAACATATCGATGCTTGTGGATATATACAGATACACTCATATGACACTGGTTAAGTAACTTCCCCTTTTTGATGCTTGGGTTTTGTTTTGTTTTTTCAAATAAATATAGAATCTTAAAATTAGAAAATAACTTAGAAGTCATCTAATTTTCTAAATCAAATAACGAATGCATCCCTTCCAGTCATGATAGCACTAGATTTTATAAAACACATTTTCCTCTTTAATACCAAGAGTTATGAAATGTAAGAATTACTACTTCACATTTTAAGAGATTCCACTTTGTGGCTGAAGAAGGACAGACTGAGGGAAGTCACTGACTCCTGAGGTCACCTAGCCAGAATCAGCTGATTGGACTTTCTCTTCCTACCTGTGTAACTTAGAGCAAGTTATAATTTCTCTGGGTCTCAGCTGAAAAGAAAGATCTTGGATTTGATGCCATTTAAAGGACATCCCCTCTCAGGCAATGATCCATGGATTACTCAGAGACAACAGTACTAGACAATTTAATTCACCATATCCATTTTTTACACTTTTCTCCATGATAAAGAAAAAAAACTTGAATTGCTAATCATGGAATACTTTTTAATCAAGGAATACCTGAATTTCTGCAGAATGGGGAATCTGAAACGATATTTTGGGATTTCATGTCTCTCTCATTCTGATCTACAATAAGCATTTTGATGGAATTGAAGGAACTTCTCCAATCTGCTCTTCAGGGCTACTGGAGCCTCTTAAACATTCTTGCAGCCAGTTATTATTGTGTGGATATTTGTGGTTATTAAGTCATGTGTACTTTATAGAAGTGCAATTAAGGAAGCCTTAATGTAGTAATACAAAGTTGCTCATTCACTGCCACTGTACTTGCCATTTCTGCCACCCTCTCTAACTACTTGGCAGTCTTGACATGTTCCACAGTCAATCTGTGTCTAGGGGATGGAAGTGAGTGGGAAGGACAAGGCAGTTTATCTTAGCAGCCTTCTCATTTATTATCACATTGCTCAGTTGCGTGGTACTACCTCAGCTGATCAAAATCAGGCTCTACTTATCACTGGACTGGGTCAGTGGGATAAAAGGCAAAGCACAGTCAGTCATCTGTCTCCTTGAGAGTATCTGTAACAGTCATCATCATCGATCTGGTGGAGATCCTTATCTCCAAGATTTAGGAATGGCTCACCAGCAACCACAAGCATAATGTTCTTTTCTACTACATGAATTACACTCCATGAACATTCTTAATTATTGAATATTGCTGGAAATATGGTGCTGCTGTTTACTCAGTTTGCAAATTCTCTCAGCCAAAGTTTCTGGGGTCTCATTTCAGGTCACAAAAAGCATCCCAATAAGACCAGCTTTGCCCAAGCTCACCATCTTATCAATGTAGCCAAATCAAGAGGGGATACAATGGACCAAGCTCATAATTGTGTCAACTTTTCAGAGCAGGGAATACATCCCTGTCATAAAAGAATGAAGTAAAGTCATTTCACTAGCTTCTTGATACTATGATTCCCAGACCCAATGCATATATTTGAAAGCTGTACTCTAGCCCTGGGCTTTCTTATTCATGTATCTGAAAACCTGTGGCATCTGATCCTGAGTAGCCTCTGGTTTACTTACATTCATCTGGCTTTCCATTTGTTCCCTATCTTGCATTCATCCAGAATGAGGAACTTCTCTTAGGCTCAATGATTGCACTAATCACCAAAATCACTAATAAACATTAGAACAAGCATCCATTTGGGGGGGAAAACAAAAATCATCCTTGAAAAAGCTTCTACATATAAATGTCTGACTAGAATGGCAAATTCATTCTCAATTGTTCATGCCAATATAGATTTTCTGTTCTCCCTCTGTTTTCCCCAAAATAAAAAATAACACAATGGAGAAGGATACAGGAAAGTAGATTAGGAGGACTGTAACTCTGGAAGACATCATTAAGGGTTCTTAAAAATCACTGCAATCAGCAAGATGGAATTACACTAAGGGAGATATGGGTGGGAAGGGTAAAGGAGAGCTTCTCTGTTCATATATCAGAGATGAAATAGTACATAATTTTGAGGAGGTACATTAACTCCAATTATATCCTTGAGATGTGAGGAGAAAGCAAGAAAGTTTCCCAATGCAAAGATGGGGTAGACTCCTATGAAAATTACAGAGAAGAGATGCATAGAATGGACAGATTGAAATCCCTATCATTAGAAAGAAAATCCAAATTATAATTCAACCAAATTGCAGATCCATTGGAGTGTCTATCTGTATTCCGAAATCCCAATACTCCAATGAGTCTTTGGCAGTATTCTCAAGTCTATATGTGTAATGGATAGGAAGATACAGAGAGAGAGCTTAGAAAGCTTTTCTATGCTTAGAAACAGATTTAGATATAGATATAGATATGCTACATACATACATACATATAGCATTTATTATGTACTGTGTTCTAGGTGATGTAATAGTCTCTGGGAATACAAATTAAATTCTATCATGGGTATGCTAGTAAATATATGTTTAACAATTGGATGTCTAATAGATATATATATGTACATGATATTCTTTTTAATTTCCTTATTAACATTTTCTCTATCACTTAAGTTTAGGCAAACAACAAAACAATAAACCAAACCCTCATTTGTAGCCTCAATTTTTGTATACATGTTCATACTGAAAATTTAACAATCTGGTGAGCCAGTTCAAGCAATCCAACACATAACTGAGCCTTACCCTCAAAGGACTTACATTTTGATGAGAGAAGACAACAAATAAAAGAGAACTAGACAGAGATAGTATAAAAGTTGCCCCTTTAAGGGCAAAGAGGAAACATCTGGAAAGTCAGGAGTGGAGCCAGGAGAGAAATGAACATAAATCGGGGCATTTCCTGAAATGGTGTTCCTGAGTAGAAACTTACCAAATGGGAGAGGGAGTGACAGGGATGAAGGGGTCACCAGTTGAGAAGTCCTGCTGGCATAGAGATGTGAAAGTGTGGAGAGTTAAGAGTCATTGCAAAAGAGAAGATGATAGTTTCCAATTTTTTTTCTCCCTTCATCTCTTCTCTTCCCCATCCAAGACAGCAATCAATCTGATATAGGTTATACATGTAAAAGCAGATTTAACATTTCCATACTAGACATGTTGTGAAAGAAGAATGAGACCAAAAAGGGGAAACCACAAGAAAAAAACTACTCAAAAAGTGAAAATAGTATGCTTCCATCTGTATTCAGACTCCATAGTTCCTTCTCTGGATATGGATAGCATTTTCCATCATGAGTCTTTTGGAATTGTCTCAGATCATTGTATTGTTGAGAAGAGCTAAGTCTATCAATAATTGATTATCACACAATGTTGATATTACTGTGTACAATGTTCAGAAAAGAAGATGAAAGAGACAGAGAAACAAAGAGACAGAGAGGAGAGAAGCAGACACAAAGACAGAGAAACTGAGACACAGAAGGACAAAGAGACAGACAGACAGACCCATAGACAAAGATAGGCAGACATAGACACATAGAGAGACAAAGACACAGACACACAGAGAGAAAGACAGACAGAGAGACACAAACAGAGATGGAAGCAGATAGAAACAGAGAAACAAAGAAATAGGAGTGAAGCAGATACAAAGATATAGAAACAGAGACAGAGACACAAAGAGACAGAGAGAGATAGATAGAGACGCAAACAGAGACGGAGGCAGATAGAAACAGAAAAACAAAAAGATAGAGAGGAGAGAAGCAGGCACAAATATATAGACAAGCAGAGACAGACAGAGACACAAAGAGATAAAGAGAGATAGACAGATCCACAATCAGAGATGGACATACAAATAGACACAGAAAGAGATAGAGATATGGAGAGAGAGACAAAGACAGAGATGGAGGCAGATAGAGACAGAGAAGGTGAGCAGGAGGTTTAAGCTAATTTTATACTGGTGATGAAGAGATTCATAGACTTTAAAATTAGAAGAGACCTATATAGTCCAGTCCCATCATTTCACAGATGATGAAATAGAGGCCCCAAGTGGTAAAGTGACTTGCCCATAATGGAACAGCTAATAAGGGATCAGAGATGACACCCTGAGGCCACAGCCAGCAGAGGCAGGACACCCACCCAAGTCTCATAATTTCCAATTCAGAGCCCTTTGCCCATTATCACCAGCTACAACTTGAAGCAAATCCTTGTGCCAACAAGACAGATGGAATTTATCGTCCATTCGTATTGTCCTGAAATAATCGGGGTTTTGCAAACTGTTCCTCTGTACTAGGGCAGTAACTTTTAACACAGTCATTAAATGCAAGAGCCATGGCACAAACAACAGTTGTACATCGGTGACAACAGCCTGCTGGAAAAAACAAACAAACACAAAAACGAGAGAAATCTCCAAGTGTGCCAGCAGATAAGCCAGGCTCCCGGTGCTGCCTGACCCACCCCAGGCTTCTAAAACTGCCGATTAGATCTGATGCTAGTGAGAAAGGGCTCTTAGTCCCATCTGAGGTTCACTGGCTAAGCGTACCATCTTCCTAAAGTGCAAAACTATCACCACTATAATTCCCATTCGATAAACTTCAGTGGCTCACAATCACTGCCTCCAGGAGCAAATATAAAATTCTCTAGTTCACTTTGAAGACCTTCACAACCTGGCCCAGTCCTGTCTTTCTAGAATTCTTATATTTGACTCTCCTCACATTCTCTGATCCAGCAATATTACCCTTTCTGCTGTTCCTCTTGCTTAAGGCTATCTCATCTCCCTTCTCCAGATGAGGTCTTTTCACTGGCTGTTCCCCTTGCCAGGAGTGCCCTATTTCTGCCTCCTTTGGTTTCCTTCAAGATTCACTTCAAATCTCACCTTCTATAGAAGGTTTTTCTCTGTCCTCTTTCCTTTTCTTGCCTCCTCCCCCAAACACACTTTCCTGACAATGAAATTTCACCGAGGAATAAATCATTCAGGCAGAAATAAATCTGGACTAGCAGAGACCTAGCAGAGATCAGAGGTAGAGATCACCCATAGAGGAGTCTGGGTGACACAATGGATAGAGATTTGATCCTGGAATCCAGGAAGAGCTGAGTTCAATTTTATCTTCAGTTACTGACTGAAGTAACTGTGACTCAGAGTAAAGGGGCATACACTGTGTGCCTTGGTTTCCTTATCTATAAAATAGGAATAATAATATTATCCATCTCCCAGAATTGTGAAACAGCGCAATGGACAGAAAGATCTCATAATCATAATTGACTGGTATCTTTGATGAATGCTGGTTGTATGACTCAGAACCAGTCAATTAACCTAGCAGTGGTCTAGACAAATCTTTAAGTTATAGGCAAGGACCAATCTGCACTGGTAAAGGGATTCCCCTCACTAGAAGTTCCCTATTTCAATGAAATCAGTCTTAGTACTATCCTACCCTTGCAGGAACAAAGGGCTAAAACAATCACTCCTTATACCCTATGCATTTCTTCCCTGTGCAAAAAGAGTCTTTCCCTTCCTTCATAGTACCCGCAGAAGAAAAGCTTCAATGTACCTTGTGATTTGAAGGATTACAAAGCACTCAATAATCTCATCTCATCTGATAACTCATCAAATAACCTTTCAGAGTAGTGTTGCTCTCCTCATTCTAATAATAATTAGTAATTGTTTAATATTAATGATTTTAATAACTAATTTTCATATAATGCTATTATTTGCAAAACTATTTATATAAATCATCACATTTGATCCTGACAATAACCTTGTAAAGCGTGTAGTACAGATATTATCATCCTTTTATAGATGAGAAAACTGAGTCACAGAGACAATAAAAGGAATTGGCAAGAGTCATACAACTATCATAGAATCAAAAAATTTGAGAGCTGGAAGGGACTTCAGTAGCCATCAAATCCAACTCAGACATAAAAGAAATCTCTATTAAAAAGGAAATGGCAGACTACTCTTAATATCTTTGCCAAGAAAATCCACATGGGGTCACAAAGAGTTGGACATGACTGAACAAAAAACATAAAGTATCCAACTCCCCTCCTTGAAGACCTCAAAGGAAGGGGCATCCACCATCTCTTTAGACAATTTATCCTACTTTAGTAAAATACTAATTATTTGGAAAATTTTCCCTAGCATCAAGCCAAAAAAAAAATCAAGCATCAAAAAAGGATTTGAACTGAAATCCGAGTTCAATATTTTAAACATTGTGCCCTAATATCTCTGGATTTGAATTGGAGAGAAGTATGGAAGACATTCATAGCATTCACATGAATTTATAAAGTGTTTTACATTTGTTACCTCAGTGATCCTCAGAACAACTCCCCATCTTTCAGAAGGAAAAAATGATTTAGACAAACATGAGTTCCCCAGGAATCTGGTCCAGTGTTCCATCCATTATACTACCTAATCAAGAACAAATCATAATTAAAATATCTGGACCAATTAAAAAGGACTCTCTGCTTTTGCCTCTACCTCTCATTCTCTCTGTGTCTCTATCTCTAACTTTCTCTCTCTCCTTTCTCTGTGTCTCTTTGTCACCCCATTTCTCTCCCTCTACTCCCCTTTCTCTGCCTCTGTCCATCTCTCTCTGCCTCTCTCTCTGCCTCTCTCTCTCTCTCTCTCTCTCTCTCTCTCTCTCTCTCTCTCTCTCTTTCTCCCCTTCACCAGGAAGGGAAACAAGAAAAAAAATAGTTTATTCATTTTCCAGGTTTCTATAATTCTTTGATGTAATTACTAATTCTCTGAAATGGTGGAACATTGATCCTTATGTAAAATAGAGGCCTATTTGACATTTATGAAGTGTGAGTTTTCTATAAATATAGAAAGGCCGTCATCACAATATGACTTACTCCATCCAGAGAGCAGATCAATAGTGAAGGTGAACACACTTCTTTCATTGAAATTCAGAAAGCCAAAAAAAATATCTCTTTGGTGATTTAAGATTGTAGCAGTGACAGAAGATAAATTTTAGGATGAAAAAAATCATAGGTCAACGTAGTCTATTTCCTCTCCTCATAGAGATGTCACTACAGATAGAGGGCTGTGGATACCTTTAGAGACAGATAGTGACTGCCTAGCTGCCATTCACCTTATGATCTCTTCTTAAAAAAAATTACAAACAGTATTTGACTGTATCACAAAATAAGCCATGATAGCTATCACAAAATTTCTGGTAAAGGAGATAAGCTTCAAAGAGTGATTTGAAGAATATTAAATATAAATTGTGTTTCCATTTTCAAGTGACACTTCTTTTCCTCCCAGAAGCCTTGAGCAAGGTTGAGACAGTGGCATTTGGCCTTACTGATAAAGGGAAAACCATGCAAAAGGAAATAGAAACTTCTGAGAGGATTGAATATGAGTGGTAGAGATCTGTATTCTTGGGGCCAGTCAGAATCTTGGAAGTTAGCCCAAACTGCAATTGCTTATAAGTTGATGAGCTAACAAGATCAAATATGCACAGACTGTAGAGATGCAAGAGATTTAGAAGCCATCTAATCCAATCCTCTCATTTTACAGAGGAGAAAACTGAGCCCCAAGAGATAGTAAGTATAAGAACAAGGATTTGAACTTGGGCCAGAAAGTCATAGATTTAAAACCGGTAAATTCTTACAATCCATCTAGCCCAATCCCTTCATTATACAGATGAGGAAAATGGTGAACAGGAAAGCTAAGTATCACTGTCATACAAATAGTAAACATTAGAGACAGGAGCTAATCTCCTATCCTCAGATTTCAAATTTATCAGCCATCCCACTGTGCATGTTGCCTACCTAATTTTATAAATTGATATTAGAATGGAGATCAAGAAAATGTAGGCAATCCCCCAGGGCCAGACATTACTAAGATAGATATATTCCCACTCCCTTGAGGTTTAAACTTATTTTAGACATTTTAGGAGACTTGTGACTCTCTAGGCATTTTTCAGAAAGGTCAATACAAGTCACAATCATTAATTATGTATTTACTATGTACTAGGCACTACGCTAAGTGCTGGGGATACAAAGGAAAGCAAAAAAAAAAAAAAAAACCATAGTCCCTGCTCTCAAGGAACTGACATTTTGGTAGGGGAAACAGTGTATCTAACTGAGAAGATTCAAAATATAGAGAATGGGAAAAGAGAAGAGATGGAAAATGCTTCTTGGAGGAGGAAGAATTTGAGGTGAGCCTTGAAACTAAAATGCAGGGATAAAGGAGGTAAAGAATTCCAGGCACAAGAATAACTCATGCAAAAGCATGGAGCTAAATGAGATATGGAATTAGAGCCCAGCCTTGAAGATAAAGAACCTGGGGAACAATAAAATGTAAGACAGCTGGACTGGCAGAAAGTGGCTGTGTTATGAAGAGTCAAAGAAAGAAGTCATTAGTTGATCTGAGAGATAATAGGGAGCCACCAGAACTCATTGAGTGTGGGGATGATCTGGTCAGACTTAACCTTTAGAAAAATCTACTCTAGCCCTATCCTTCTTTAAAAATATGGGATAATATATTGAATTACTTGTCATAAGAGAGAGGGGTAGGAAGAAGGGAGGGAAAAAATTGGAACACAAAGTTTTTCAGGGGTAAATGTTGAAAATTATCCATGCATATGTTTTGAAAATAAAAAGCTTTAATTTAAAAAAAAAATGTGATCATACCATTGGGTGATCTGAGCTCTTGGTTTATCTTTGTAGTTTTCTCTTGGAAACATAACTGCAACTAAGATCCTGACATCTAGATCCTAACATTGGACAGTTCCTGGATAGACATCCAGAAAAAATTTCTCCACCAAGTGATAATTTTTGGTCTTGATTTTGGTTTGGTTTGGTTTTTTAGAGGAAGGGATATTTGCAAGGAGAGAAATGATAATTCGTGAAAGCTTGCCTCTAAAGACAATGGAGAAAGTACTCATACTAATGAACCCACAGGTCTTGTTTAAGTATTCAGATCCTGAATCTGACTCTTGCCAACTATGCAAATTTTGGCCAAAGGGATTGATCTCTTCTCTTATGTGCTTTATCCTAAGTTTGTCTGCTATCTTAGCCAACTTGCAATTCCAATTGATCAATAATAATAATTGCCACTGTTATGATTACTGTGTGTAGTATTTTAAGGTTTGCAAAGTACTTTACATATGTTTAACACATCCTCACAAAAACCCTGTGAGAAAGATGTCATTGTCATCCTCACTGGACAGTCGAGGAAACTAAGGCAGAGATAGTGTTTTAGCCAAGGTCACAGAGCTAGCCATCATCTGAAGCAAGTTTCAAACTGAGTTATTCCCAACTCCAAATTTCGTATCTTCTCATATGTATCTAAAGACTAAAGGAATGTAATTCAATTCAATTTTTATTATATGCCCCTTTTGTGAAAGATTCTGTTCTAGTCCTCAGTTTACATCAACAGAAATAAAACAGTCCCTGATGTCAAGAAGCTTCTCTTTGCCAAAGGAAACAAAGTACATGCAGATAAGTAAACATATATACATAGATATATTTAGTATATATTTGTTACATATATATTTGTGTTTGCTACATACATTTGTATTTACTAAGAATATATAATTAATAAACTATTTAATAATAAACATAAATATTTATAAATAACAAACATATTTATATGCACTTACTCTATAAATAATAATTTGTGGGCAGGAAACAACAACTTGAGAGGAATCAGGCAAGAACTCTTGCAAAAGGTAGCATTTGAGCTGAAATCGAAAGAATAAAGGGAAGACAAAGGAGAGAGAAAGCTTTTTAGACTTGGGGACAATCTGTGCAAAGGTATAAAAACAGGATGGCATTCTGGGACTCTTAATAAACCAGTCTAGTTGGAATACCATTCATGTACAAGAAGACAAGGTGAAATAGGTTAGAACCAGACTGTGAAATACTTTAAATGACAAAGAGGAGTTTGTATTTTACTTGTAGACAATAGTCACTCAAATTTTTTGAGCAGAGGAGTGAGCCTTGTCAAACCAGTGCCCCCACATTGTCAAGTACTAAGTAATACACTCACAAAATCTCCAATCATTACTGTATTTGTATAAAACCACCCTATAGCAATATGGTGTTCTCATATTGATGGGATGTAAATCAGATTGAAAAATAAAGGAAGCTGGTTTGGAAAGGAATTGGAAATGGACAAGAGTGAGGAAAGAACATACCACACATCCTACTTTTCTAAGATCAAGGATGTAGCAACAAATCTACAAGGATTCTCAGACCTTGCCTCGCCATGCTGAGACCGAGCTTTTGAGTTTTTATGGATTTGACCTCCACTGAGCCATTGTTGTTGTTGTGAAATTACAGCCACCATACTTCGAAATATGCAAGAAATGACTTAGACATCTACAGAAACTCCACATAGAGGTAGGAGATTTAAAGGGCCATTGATATTGGATAGCGAATAAATCTTAGCTAAGGGAATGAGCCTGTCCCTTCTCAAAAAGCAAGCTTGAGCATGCTTAGATCTCAGATTGATAGATGCATGCTGCTACTGTGTATGTGCCAAGGTGACCCCATTCACTCAGCCTGCTATGGCAGAGATTCCAAAATAAACATCCCCAGCTGATGAAAAAGACTAAAAAGCGGTTCTAAAAAAGCCAGTTTCATCATCTAAAGAAACATGAACACCCTCAGGAGATGTGAACTATACAACAGCCAAAGCACACTAACTCTAGGGAATTGATGACTTGGTGGGATAGGAAACATGAGTCACTCTTGTAAAGAGCTCCCATTGGCTTTCATAGGAATATGAAGATGGGCTAGGCTGTTCCTAGAGTAGCTATTCCTTCCCAAGAAATCTCTTATTCCTAACTATAGATTGAAAAGAATACAAAGAAGAATGGGAAATAAAGTCGTGAGGAGAAAAATTCAGAACACCACAAGAAAAATAGATAGCATGAAAACATCATTCTATTCTAGCCTAACCAAATTATTCTGAATACAGGATCCATACAATGCACAAGATAGAAACATTTACAGTTAAATTTTTGGCCAATGAAATAGGCATTGTCCCATAATTCTAACATCTCAACTTGATCCAGCAAGCATTTATTAGGCACCTGCTGCATGCCAAGAATTATGTTTTATGCCAGTAATA
Source organism: Myrmecobius fasciatus (assembly GCA_023553655.1). NCBI lineage: Eukaryota > Metazoa > Chordata > Mammalia > Dasyuromorphia > Myrmecobiidae > Myrmecobius > Myrmecobius fasciatus. The sequence goes on along the minus strand of JAJPUD010000123.1, from coordinate 650,503 downwards.
TAAAGGGGAGTGAATATCCCTGCCCTCAAGTAGCTAACATTCTGCTTGGGGAAAAAATAAACCTATATACTGATATATACATACAAAATATACACAAAGTTCAGGCAAAGAAATTTCAGTAGAGTTGAGGGGGATAATAGTGAGGAGTGCAGAGGAGAACCTCCATTCAAAGAATGAAGCTAAGGTAGGTGTTATCCATGGCATGTTTGCTTTAAGACAAGGGAATGCCCTGTCTATAATAATGCTGCTGATTGCAGGATGAAGAGTTTTCTTGATTTCCCCATTCTGTCACCAATTTGTAGAATACCTTAGCAAATTCAAACCTGAACTTCACCAAGGTTTTTGGAAACTTATGGATCAGGAAGCTCTCTCTAAGAATATTTATAGGCACTTTCATGATTCTTTTCATGCATTGAATTCAAGATGTGTTGTAAATTTTCATCTGTATTTCCAAACCATCCCCATCCTCCAAGTCCAGCACTGTACTGATAATGGGTCATTTGGGTTGGAGAGAAATACAGAAGAAAACAGTTTCATTATTGATTGATTCACTTGAGCTTGATGAAAACCTTCCATTTGAGGTCAATGAGGGGTTTAAGCAAGGGGAACTAGGAGAGCTCCATGTGGTCTCATAAGCTCTGCACAGATCAGGTTTCTTCCTGAGATAGGAAGCTAGCTTTTCTTTGTCTTTTCTTTTGCTTATTGCTTTGGGTTGGGGTAATACCATTTTAAGCACCAGGACAGGCACTTTGTTAAGCACTGGGCAAGCAATAATCTTTGATGAATTTTGTAAAAAAAAAAAATAGTTCCTTGTTAAATCTGCAAGCTATATTTGGGGAGGATCATGATTTTCACCTGTACATGTGGGACTGCATTAGATCATGCAACATCGACTATTTTGAGAACCTTATATGGCCCTGGGGAAATAAGTAAAAGGGACAATGCTTATGTCTCCCCAGATCCTTGAAGGACTTCCAGATTGGGGATATGTATCATGTTTTCAGAATATTCTCCAGTCAGTTTGCTGAGCATGGCAGATTTTTTTTAAAAGGAGAAAGAGTGGGGGGAAGGAGGGGAAGAGTAAATAGCTTATGAGTTCAGTCCTCATGAGAAAACATATGAGAATCAAAGCATTGAGCTGACTGCCTCTCTATCCCACACCATTTGGGGAGGAGTCAAATTTACATTAGGAATGATGATGATGAAGAAGAAGAGGAGGAGGAGGAGGACAACGATTACCAAGATACAGTCCTGATCCCATCCAACAAAACCAATAAGGATCATTTTAGTGGAGTTGGGGAGGGTTGATGATTTCATTGATATAAGGAGCAGAAAATAATAAAATATTCTCTATCAGCACATATTGTCAACCATTCTGTAATTTATGATCTTGGATAGTTACCTAGGAACCCCAAGAGGTTAAACACCTTGCTTAGGTAGGGGTACATAACTAGTATGTGTCAGAACTTGAACACAGTCCTTTCTGACTCCAAGGGGGGGGGGAGTTGGGGAAGAGAGAGAAAGAGAGAAGGAGGAAGAGAAGGAGGAATGGAGGGAGGAGGGAAGGAGAAAGAGAGTGGGAAGAAGAGATGGAGGAACAGAAGGATCGAGAGAGTGAAGAAGAGAGGGAGAGAGAGAGAAAGAAACAGAGTGACAAAGAAAAGTGAATGGATGAAGTAAATGATGGGCAGAGAGTTTTAGTGACTTTTAAGGTCACACAAGCAATAAAGAGCAGAGGTAGAATTTGAAACTAGATCCTCTGATTCCAACCATTTGGGAGCTATATGACCTTGGACAAGCCTCTTAACCCTCATTGCCTCATTTTTTTTTTCATCTGTAAAGTTAGTTGAAGTTATTCGCCATAACTTTGCCAAGAAAATCTCAGATGGAGTCATGAAGAGTCACACATGATTAAAACAACCGTACAACAGAATCTCTATCAAAGAACTTAAACATTGGTTTTCCTGATCCCAGTGGTATTAGTCACTGTGCCTGACTGTCTATAATTCACTTGACACCAAACAATTCATCAGTTCAGTGATTCAGTTAGGTCAGCTTTTTTTTAGTACACATTGCTTTATGAATCATATTGGGAAAGAAAAAATCAGATAAAGGGGGGAAAAACATGGGAAAGAAAAAAAAGAAGTGAACATAGCATGTGTTGATTTATATTCAGTCTCCTTAGATCTTTTTTCTGGATGCAGATGGCATTCTGTGTCCAAAGTCTATTGGGATTAGTTTGAATTGCTGAACCACTGAAAAGAACCAAGTCTTTCATAGGTGATCATCACACATTCTTGCTGTTATTGTGTACAATGTATTTCTGGTTCTGCTTGTTTCACTCAGCATCAGTTCATGTAAATCTTTCCAGCAGGTCAGCTTTTCTTTATGGTTTTTGTTTTATTTTTAATATCAAACCCTAATTTTGATTAACTAAAATTGTTACTTTTCAACCAGTTAGTATAGGACAAAATATCAAAAGTAATTACGGGATATAAAGTATCCACATAGATTTTTCTATCCAAAAACATGACCTTCATCCCCACATTCCTTGGTGAAACCCTAGATCCTCAGACCAAAATGTCATCAATATCTCAGAGGAGAAAAACATATTCATTAACTTCATTCAGACCCAGAAATGAACACATCAATCAGGCTTTTTCTATAAGATCTTCAAGTAATTTAGCCTACTCTAGATTTTTCTGGGGGCCGGGGGTTGTATGTTAATCATTAAAAATTAGTTTAAACCATTTTGGAATGTTATGGTTATTTAATAAGGGAGGCACTGTAAAGCTAAAGATCATGAAAAGAAGGGCAAGCAAAATAGTGAGAGGTTTCTAATTCATGCCACAGAAGGATAATTTGAAGGAACTGTAAATGTTTAATTTAGTGAAGAAAATACTTAGGCAAATTATCAGTCAATCCACAAGCATTTATTCTGTCAGGTATTTTGCAAGGAGATGCAAGTACAAAAAATGAAACAATAGCCACTCTCCAGAAGTTGACAAATATAATAGTGAACTTGAGAGTTATCTTTAAGTATTTCAAGGACTGCCATGTGGAAGAGGTATTATACTTATTTTTCTTGGTCCAAAAAGACAGAACCAAAAGCAATGAGTGGAAAATGTAGAAAAATGGGCATCATATAAAGGAAAAAATCTGGATTTTCCAAAAGAGAATTGCTTACTTGGGAAGTAGTAGGTTCCCCCTCAGTGGCTATCACTGAGCAAATCCTATATGAGTATTGGAATTATTTAGAGGGGTTCCTTCTTTGTGTATAGACCAGAAGAGTCCCTACAGCTCCGAGATTCAACAACTTTCTAATATAGGTCTCATCACTGGTCCTGTTGCATTTTCAAAAACCCTACACTCAAATGTCCTATTTTGAAAATGACTGGTAAATAATCCATCACTTGCCTAAATTCAATTCCTTTGCTTTCTGGATGCTTTTTGTGAACCAACACCAACAAAGCCTTCATGAATTAAAAAGATAGTCAACACAGAAAAGTAATATCACTATATCAAACTCCTTCCTTCACAGATCAACAAATAATTCTCCTTAGACATACATAGACTCATTTATCCACTCATTCAACACATATTAAGTCCCTTTTGTGTGCACTACCCTGAGTGATGGAGAAAAATAGGGACAGCTACATAGCCATATATTATCTAAAACTACAAGCACATAAGCCTTCAAAAGGTGGCTCTACAATGATTTCTCACTCTTTTGGCCTCTAGGGATTGAAGAGGAGTAAATAATAATATTTACAAACAACTCAATCTACTTTGTTCGACTAATATAGGCAGGGTAAAGCACAACTTTTCATACCAACTTTCATATTTTTAAACTCAATAATCCTAGGCAATATCAATATCAATAAATATAAAGAGGGTATTAATATACATTTAAAAGACTGATGTGTTTTCTTTTTCTTATAATTCATCTTCTCACCCAGCATTTTAGTAATTAAAGTCTAATGAAGCAGGGTTACATTAAGCACATTAGAGTTGAATGAAATCTTTCATATTCATTTTATTTTAAAATTCTCAGCATTTTAAAGGTAGGAATTCAATTTTTCCTTGCCAAATACATCTAGTAATATTTGTACCATGGTTCAGAACTTTATCTTCTTCCAAGGAGAGAAAACACCCTAAGATACTGTAAGTGGTGAAGCGACCAGAAGTTCATACTTTTCTGTATGCTATACAGGTATTATAAAATTATCCAATGCTTTCATTGGATTCCCAGAAGAATGGTGTCTGGGAACAAAGGATATTTTGTCACTGTGAAAGAGGAAATTTTAAGAAGAGAAAGAAGGCTCAAAAACCCAAAGGGGAGGCTCATGGAGAAAGAATTGGAAACATGGCATCTAGGAAAACTTTAGGCCCTGAGGATGATAATCTAAACCAAAATGGATGTCTAAATTTATTTCTTGACAAAATGCCAGTTGTAAAGAGTTGCAGAGACTGGCAACAGCCAGGAAAGCATGGCAGCTGTGAGTTAAAACTGATAGGTTTATGGCTGCCAAACTACTATATAGATTTCCCCAATTTGCAGGTAAGGGACAAAATGAAAGGAAGCTTTGTCGGCAAAACATATTGGGAAAGTGGAGAATGGGAAAGTACTCATTTGGAAAATGATCATATAATTTTTCTGGTGTTTGTTTCATCTGATTCTGTTCCAATTTAATGTTTTAACTGACTATGCTGTGGTGACCAATCTTTGCTACATGGTAAAAGTCAACCATCTAAATCCAAATTGACTTAATGGGCCCTCAGTTTCATACTGAGGAAGGGGCTCAATTCATAATTGAGACATACTTTTCCCGGCAGAAATACCTTCACATTGAATCAATAATCCATAGGAGCTCCGGAGTAGAATTTAAAACAGACTATAGTCTGTGGTTCAGTTGTTATCAGACTATGGTTCAGGTGATTTCAAAATTGCCTTTATTTCATTATTTGAACACTTCAAAAAAGCTATGATTTTATTCAGGTGAATATTCACCCCACATATATAAACTCTTTACAATTTCACGAGTTGTTATGACCAAAAGAAATTTATCCAATAATGATCAGCTTTATAGCGATGAGCCTCTTTGAATTTAACAGGTCTAGTAGTCAGATAATAGATAATTTCTCAACTATCACATAATAGAATCTTTTCCAGTTTGTTAGGTTTTTCTAGAGTTTGTAAACTGCAAACATGACATTTGTGACCTAGGGTCATCTCCACACCTAATCAAGCATTGGAGAAGAATTTAGTGGCAAAACCATATCCCCAAAAGAAAGGCACTTTTTTTATTAAAGCATTTTTCTTTTCAAAACATATGAATGGATAATTTTTCAACACTGACCCTTGCAAAACATTGTGTTCCAAATTTTCCTCCCCTTCCCCCCCATCCTCTCCCCTAGATGACAAGTGAGCCAATATATATTAAACATGCACAATTCTTCTATACATATTTCAAAAATTATCATGTTGCACAATAAAAACCAGATCAAAAAGGAAAAATACAAAAAGAACAAAAACAAAAAACAAGCAAACAACAACAAAAAGAGTGAAAATGCTATGCTGTGATCCGTACTCAGTTCCCACTGTCCTCTCCCTGGGTGTAGATGGCTCTCTTCATCACAAGATCATTGGAACTGAAGGCACTTCTTTTAAATACCCATAATATACTCATTTTATATGATTGTAAGTTATGAAACTAAGCATGACCAGGGAAAATTTTAAAGCCAGTATCATTCGGGGGAAATTAATAGTCTAGTGATGCTGGCTACAACACATTAAAAATAAGCAACTATGAAGATAAACCAGAGTAAAGAATGTCATCAAAAGAAATATCATCAGTGAATATGTTAGTAATAGTAATTATGTGTATTTGAATGTATTATTTAATTTGATTGTCTCAATAGCTCTTTGAGGTAGGTAAGATAAATTATTTTCTTGTACCCATTGTACAGAGGAGGAAATAGGCTAACTGGGTAAGTTAAGTAAGAGGATAAGTAAGAAAAGACAAAGAATAGTACAATGAGTGGGACAATGGATTTAGAGTCAAAGGATGTGAACTCAAATTTTGACTTTGTTGCTACCTACATGACATTAAGCAAATTATTTCCCTCTTTCTTGGTTTCCATTTACCCAAATGTAAAATAAAAGGGATGGATTACATCAGTGATACCGAACTCAAATAGAAATAGATCCCACATATTAGCTTAGAAAACCACAAAATAACTATCTATCTTGCATTTATCATTTACCTTGCTAAACATTTTCCAATTACATTTTAATCTGGTTCCATACATACTGGAGAGTTTTCCAGAGGGTACTTGTGTCCCACCTCTTGGGTAGATGATCTTTAGGAATCTAACTAAATAAAATCAACTTTTGAACAATCAAAAATGAACCTGGAAAGGAAGGAAGGGGAAAGAAAACTGAAAAAATATAAAGATATAATAAAAATATTTTAATTTATAAAAAAAATCTTTTTACCTCCATAACAGCAGAGCTACCACAATTGGACTGTAACATTGTAGTCACAGCTATGTTTAACAGAAATGTAAAAGTGACTCTAAAGAGAAGAAAGTGGGAAAAGCAATTGAACCAGACCAAATGCACTTAGAAGAGGTCCATGCTGAAGATGACTTACGTATGAAGATAAGGGAGTTATCAAAGATAAGGGAAAAAATTAAAACAAAAAAGCAACCATGAGAATATCAATAACAACCAACCTATATATCTCTTTTCCCATCTTTCTCCAAGTTTTAGAAGAATGATCTACACACACACACACACACACACACACTATTCTCCAGGGTATTGGAGAAAACAGATTTTCCTAAGCATATTCCACAGTAGATCACTTTTTTTACTATCATATAATTAAATTAAATATATAGCAGGTATAAGATCACACTGTTCTTATTGTTTATTAAAATTGTTAAAATTAATTCAGCAGAAAAAATATCAGCTTAACATTTCTCTCAAAACAAGGATTCTCCCATGGATACATTAAAAATTAGGAAAAATTGTTTAAAGATGATAAGCTACTTCAGATGTCCCTGATTGCAGATGGGGAAACACTAGAACACTATAGAACCTCTTAGATGAAAATAGTAACCACTCAAGATAGTTTGGCAAAACCATCCAAATAGGAAAATTTAAGTGGATGAAGAATATTTATTGTTCATACTATGACATGGAGCCAGATAACAACCTATAGTACTCCATCAGTATAAATACACAGTTTATCAGTATATAAATATACAGTTACCTTATCTGTAAAATGAGGAATAATAATAGCACTTCTGAGGTGTTGTGAGGATCAAATAAGAATAACTGTAAAATACTTAGCACAGTGAATGGCATGTAAAATATAAATATTATATATAAATAATGTGTAAATGGTTGTTGTTGCTATTGTTGTTGTTGTTGTTGTTACTATTGTATAGATTGCACAGAAGTAAATAGGACTGACATGAGAACTGGACAATAAATTATAGCAAGAATTAAGAGGAAAAGGGAGAGCAGGTTGGATTGCCTTCAGAAGATTGCAAAGCTTTTTTAATGACCCTAAACATATCCCTAAAACAATTTTTTTCAAATATCTATATCATACTCATTTTGTATGGCTGCAAGTAATGGAATTAGTATAGTCTGTGAAAAAAATTTAAAAATGAGTATCACTAAGGGAAAATTAAAAATCTGGTGATGGATGTGAGCAGGCTATAACACACTGAAAATAAGAAATTCTGAAGATGAACCTAATAGAGAATGCCATCAAAGAAATGTGTAATGGAAAAAGATAGACTTATTCCCTAAAAGCTAAGTGTTCAAAAGACAGGAGTTGTTTTTGAAAGAATCACAAGCTATCAGTTGCATTTAGTTACATTTTGGAAACATACTCCATATCAATAATAGTAAGAGAAATGTAAATTAAAATATTTACAAGTTTTACCTCTCATCCTGCAAATTGGTCAAAATGACTAAAATATAGGAATAGTCACTACTGAAGGGGTCATGAAAGAGACATATATTTTAATAGAGCTGGTTACTATCCAAATATTAAAAATAGTAATTGTGTATTATACAAAAAGAGAGTGTCTAAACTTTTCATATCTTTTGACCTTATACATCCCTCTATTTAACATAAGCCAGTAGGAGGTCAAAAATGTTATCCAAGGTGTGGTATATATTAAATATAAAGGTATGATATATATTAAAATAATCACAACATGACTCATTTTGATAGATGGGGGAAACTAGAAATGGACTTAGTGTTTATGAAAAAGAGAATAACTAAAAATATGGTATAAGAGACAATCAATCAATGAACACTCATTGAGTAGTTACTATGTACCAGGAACTGTTTTAAACTCTATAAGATATGACTGGTAATAGAATGTTACTGCTGTTTAGTCATTTCAGTCACGTCCAACTCTACACGACCCCACTTGGGGTTTTCTTCTCAAAAATACTGGAATGATCTACCATCTTTTCCCCTCCAGCTCATTTTACAGATGAGAAAATTGAGGCAAACAGGGTTAAGTGACTTGCCTACAGTCACACAGATCTTCTGACTTCCAGCCTATTGTTCTGTCCACTATCCCATCTAGCTGCTCTAACAGAGGAAGATAGGAATATAAAACACTCAAAGAAAAATGGGGAATTTTTTTTAACTAATGTAGAATAAATGGCGAGTGGGGATGGCCAGGTGATACAGTGTATAGAGCACTGATCTTAGAACCAAGAAGACTCATTTTTATGAATTTAAATCTGGCCTCAGGCAACTATGTGATCCTAGGTAAAGCACTTAACCCTCTTTGCCTCAGGTCTTCATCTGCAAAATGAGCTGGAGAGAAAAATAGGAAACCACTGCAGAATCTTTGCCAAGAAAACCCCCCAAAAATGGTCTGGGACAAAATTAAAAGATTCATCAACAAAAATAGTAAGGGGAATCATTGCTATAATATACACAACTACCATAAAAACAGAAATGAAAAAGTTGGTATAAAGGAATTCGAGCTCTAAGTCAATGAGAAACCAAAAGTAGAATTGAAGTTTTCTCCTTTATTCTTTTTTTCCAAGTCTTAACCAGATCCCTATTGCCACATCTATGATATTATTTCTAATTGGATTCTCTGATCCAATTTAATTTGACAAACAAAGGAATTAAACTAAGTACTAGTGATACAACAACAGAACAATCCCAACCTTTATGAAGTTGAGTTCATTAGAAAAAATCTTACATTCTATGATTCAAAAGATAAAGATACCTGTCTCTTTTTAACAAATAGGTGGGACAAATTATGCTAGAGTTGAAATGGTATATACATTATCAATGTAATCACTATATGAGGTGCTTTTGTCAATTCTTTCTCTATTTCAAGGAAAAGTTTAATTGGAAGAAGAGATCCTGGTTTGGCAAATATACCTATAAATGACTGATATAAAAAAATCAGTAAAATTTGTTTCACATTTTAAAAAGAAAGAAAGAAAAATATGAGCTTATCAAATATGGTATCAACCAATGAGTAGCTGTGGATAGCTCTATTCACAGTTTTGCTAAATCAAAAGAAAATGGCAAAGTGGGTGGAGTCTTTGAGGAGAAATTAAAGGGAGAAATGGATAATAGATGAAGCAACCCAGATAGTATAGTGGATAGAGTGGTGAGCCTGAAAACAGGAAGATCTGAATTCAAATCCAGCTTCAGACACATACTAGTTATGTGATTAAACAAATCATTTAATTTCTGTCTGCCTCTGTTTCTCCATTTGTTTTTGCTGAGGCAATTGAGGTCAAGTGACTTGCCCAGGGTCACACAGCTAGGGAATGTAAAGTGTCTGAGATCAAATTTGAACTCAGGTCCTCCTGACTTCAGGGCTGGTGCTCTATCCACTACGCCACCTAGCTGCCCCTGTTTCTCCATTTGTAAAATAAGAATAATAATAGCAACTACCTCCCAGTGTTATGATAAAGATAAAATGCTATAATTGTGAACCTTAAAACACTATAAATACTATCTATTATTATAAGAGTTGCATGAGATGAGTAGTCATAAATGGGTAATTATCAGAATCACTGGGGGAAACCCCCCCATCACTGACATCACATATCCAATGGTGCATTTAAAATATATGTGTGTGTAAGAGAAAGAGAGAGAGACAGAAAGAGAGAGAGAGACAGAGAGAGAGAGAGAGAGAGAAAGAGAGAGAGAGAGAGAGAGAGAGAGAGAGAGTGAGGTGGGTATAGAGGGAGAGGAAGGAATAAGCAGTTATATACTGCCTGCTCTGTGCCATGTACTGTGGTAAGCACTTTTACAAATATTTTCTCATTTACCATGACTTGTCCAAGGTCACACAGTAGGTAGCAGAGCATATCTTCGGATTCTAAGTCAAGCCTCTTTCTGTCACATACCTCTGCTGGATTGCTACCATTTGAACAATGTAAGACTAGGGCTTTGTTCACATTCATTGATAAGATGGAAGGTCTTCATTCCAATATTCAGCTGCTTCTCAGGCAAGTGGTGATCAATCTATAGTTTTCCTTTTAAGTAAATTCATTTAAAAGCTGATGTGAAAGACTTATTTCATGTCGGGTATTTTTAGATGTATAAAGCAGAACTATTAATAGCAAAAATAGACCAGCAGGAATGGTCCTGTGTAATGACAATGAACAGAAAGCCGACTGATTTCAGAGAGACACAGAGAGACAGAGACAGAGAAAGACAGAAAGAACAAGAGAGAGAGAGGCAGAGAGACAGAGAGACAGAGAGAGACAAAGAGAGAACAAGAGAGAGAGACAGAGGGGCAGAGACAGAGAGAGAGAGAGAGAGAGAGAGAGAGAGAGAGATGCAGAGACAGAGACAGAGAGACAGAAGGGCAGAGACAGAGAGAGAATCCAGAGACAACTTTTCCACCTTATGGACTGGCCCCATTAGCACGGCAAGGAGAGAAGGGATCATGTCTTGAGTCATGCATAATGAATGTGGCTTATTGAGGTGTACAATCTCTCCTTAATTATTGGTTCTCTTTTTTACCAATAGAAATATGAGATGCAAAGCTGTAGGACTTAATAAGCACATATTTTGTTCCACACAGGGGAATAAGAGGCCAAGGGCAGTATGGCAGCATTAACTAAGCTTTATACCAACTCCCTATCACAGTCACAAGGCAAAAGAGTTTAGCAGATGGGCATCTATAATGTCAGCAGTGTCCCTGGATTATATTGGAGCATGAATTCTTCATGACTGTCAAGATATTTCTGCCCTACTTTGAGTGAATAGACATCAAGAGGATTTTACAGAACATAATCCAATGGTTTTTCACATTTCATCTATTAGAAAGAAATAACATGCAGCAGCTTCCTATTACTTCATGCTGCTCTTCTGACACAAAGGAATTATAGGGTGCTCCTTTGTTGTGTTTTTGTGGGTCTTAGAATTCCATTGTCATATCAATCAAATTATTTGCAATCACACCCTCCAATTCAATACAGTTTAACAAACAAAGGAATTAGGCTAAGTAGTAAGAAATCAAAGACAGAACAGAAAACTGCCCCTACCTTCAAAGAGCTGAGAGAGAATTATGAGGAATATTGCATTCTAAGATGCTGTAAACTAGAAATGGCCTGATTCTGTTCCTTGAATGAAAAAGATAGAATGGTACATGGCTGGTAGAATGGTCAGTCTCACCCAAAGGTAAGAAAAGCCTTTTTATTCAAATATATTCTCCATAGTACCTGAAATTCTACTCATTAAACACTCATTTAACAAATTCCTGATTCAAAATACAAAATGTCTCTAGGCAGATAAAATGGATTATCAGTCACTGATACTTTAGTATGAATTGGTTTGATTTGGGGGTATGGTTAAAAAAGTCTGAGCAAGATAAGGGTGGAAGCAGCAGAAAGGAGAGAGAACATGGGTATTTGGAAAACTACATTGATCTAGTTCACGATGAGTGATATGCAACAACTGGGGCACTCTGGAGGTTAGAAAAGACTGGTATGGAAAAACAATTTGTCCTGCCCTAACCAATAATATGGGCTTCATTTGTAGTTACAAAATTTACCATCCTAATGCAATTATATACCTACCTACTTTAGCAAAGGTAGTCCTTAGCAAAGGCTCTATATCTCAAGAAACTGAAAAACTGGTACATAAAAAGTCAGTTGATTTAAGTATTTTAAAGGATTTTGGAAAATTATCACATCACTTTGCTATTTCCAGGTCATTAGGTTTTTTTT
>JAJPUD010000123.1:556015-633335 GCA_023553655.1 Myrmecobius fasciatus | reverse complement strand
ATAGATAGATAGATAGATAGATAGATAGATAGATAGATAGATAGATAGATAGATAAAATCTCATTAGACCTCACAATAACTCTGAGAGGTAGGTAGTATTAAAATCCCCATTTTCCTGATGAGAAATTTGGGTCTTTCTGGCTCCAAATCTGGCCCCTGCACATCCTAGCTGCCTAAATATCAGTCTAAGAAGGAAGCCAAAGGGGCTCATGACATAAAAAAGGTTAAAAACTCCTTTAATTGATCCCTAAATGGCAAGATTTCAGGATCAGAACAATTCTAGAGATTCCTGGATCTTCTCTGGAAGCAGAAAATGCCTGGAACAGCCTCAATACAAGACTCTGCTATGTCTTATTCACGACATCATGAGGATTGTTCAGTGTTTTTGAATATTATTTGCCTCTCCCAAATCCTAGAATCAGGATGTAAAGCTGATAGGAAAAGGCAACTAAACAGTCCACTTAATTCTCTCTTCCTTATTTTTTTTCCTCCAGATCCACTTATTTATTTTCCCTGAGTCTGTTTCCCTTAGTGTCTGGGATGTGACTTCAGGTCTGTGACTTGCTGTCTGAATTCCAAAGTGCAGGGCAGTCATCCTGTGGAGCGGTCAGGTCAGTTCAGAGCTGCAAATTCTAATGAATGAAGTTATTTGGGCTTTTGGCATTCCCTTTCCCCCCACCTTCTAGATTCAGGGCATCAACACATCAACACCATACTGTGCTACTGTGCTTCTGGCCCAGGGATCAAGAGATTTTCCGCCAGCTACTCTCACATTACAAGGTATCATTCTGAAGTCACCCATCAAGCTTGGCCTTTTCCTCATTGATGTTATTTTTCTGTTTCTTTTTGCTGTGGACCTTTCTGACTCGTTCCTCCTTGAAACTTTACATCCAAGCACTAGTAATTAAAGCAAGTTCTAGATTTGTGCAATGAGAAATACTGAGGAAATTGGTCAAGAGTATAAGGAAATAGATTGCTTCAATATCTAGTATGCTTTGAGTTGTCCCAGAATACAAGATTGCTATACCTCCCACCTCCCCCTGAAGTTTTAGAGCAAACGGGGATGTGATGATCTCTTCCTTCTGAAATTGTTTTGAGCCCCTTTGTTAGGAGACTGACTAGCCCCTTAGTTCCAGTTAACTACTTAAAAATCATAAAGGAATATTGATCTTATAGATACAGCAAGAATAAATCTACAAACATTTCTCCCAACTCTAGGGGCAATTGTGCACCCCAACCCATCCCTCATTGCAGTGTCTGGGATGGTAGGTGAAGGTATAGTAAGCTTATAATTTAGCCCTGTTCCTATGTAGTATTTGTCCCATATAAGGGGATAAAGTAGATGTGGTTAGTCTGTTGGGCAAGTCTTTTGGCTTAGCTGAGTACTAAGACCACTCCTTGCTCCTTCAAGCATTAATTCTAGAGTGGCAGAACATGCAAATCCCAGATTATTATGGCTCACTTTCCTGACCAAATGGGAGACTCTATTCCTTGTACCTAGAATGGAAAACAACAAATGAAAAAGTGAGGAAAAGAGATGAGTAATTTTTACATTCTCATAACATCCAATGGATCTTTGATCACATCTGGGAAGGGATTACCACCAGTTGTATATATTGCAATCCCTCTATACCTACCCATCCTTGACTATTAGATAGATTGATAGACAAAATATGAATAATGCACTTACTCTGTTTCAAACATTGCACAAATACAAAGAAGACAAGACACAGAGTTTTTAAAAAGAAGCAGTGGGGGAAGGAGTGATGCTTAGTTAGGAGGGGGAGCAGCTGGAGAAAGACTTGAATTAGGAATGAAGTAACCTTGTGCTGGGTCCTCTCATGAAATTTCCATCTTAGTGGGGGGACTCACCAACCAGGACAAAAGGCCCTAGGGAGAAAGCATATTGAGAGGAGAAGGTGACCAGGTTGCTGGTGAGAAAGGGGAACAATCTGAATTTATTTTTTCCTTCCCATTGCTTTTTCTTTCCCTTTGCTGATATTCTTCGTAGATGTCATTCAGCCACATCTGTCTCTTCAGGATCCCACTAGGGATTTTCTTAGCAAAGATACAGGAGTAGTTTGCCATTTCCTTCTCCAACTCATTTGACATAGGAGGAAACTGAGGCAAGCAGGGTTAAGTGACTTGCCCAGGTCATACAGCTAGTAAATGTCTGAGGCCAGATTTGAACTCAGGTATTCCTGCCTCCAGACCCAACGCTCCATCCACTGTTACCTAGCCATCCCATTGTTATTATTGCCTGCATTCATATCAGAGAAATGCCAGGTTTCAGTTAGAGATCAGTGAAAATAAAGTTGCATTTTTCCCTTCCAAATTCACCGACACTTCCCCTCCCTAAGTCTAAGCATAGGCCCCGTAGGGATTTATGGACTCCAGCTTATGAAGCCCTGAGTAGAAGGAATCAATGATGTTTAATAGAGTGAGAGGAAGCCTTAAGGGAAACATGATAGCTGTCTTCAAGCATCTGAAGGATCTTCACATGAAAGAAGGATTCGATTTGTTCTGTTTGGCCCCAAAAGACAGACCTGGCAGCAGAGGGAAGAAGTTGAAGAGAGGCAGAATTAGGCTAAACACAAGGGAAGACTTCCTCACAACTAAAATTGGTCAAAAATGTAACAGATGATTGCCTCTGGAGACACTGGGTCTCCCTTCATTAAAGGTCTTCAGGAAAAAATTAGAGACCATTTGTTAGATATGTTCTGAGGGACATACACTGAGAACTAGAAAGAACCATTTTCACATAGCATCCATCAGCTCTGGCTCCCTGCTACTGAGTAGTATTTGAACCCAGATTTTCCCAATTTCAAGTCCAGTGCTCTATCTCTATAACATGCAGCCATTTTGTTATGTATATTTGAGGAGAGATAATGGAGGGAAAAGCTGGTAATTCATAATACTTAACTATATACCGTGAGTATTTCATGGATACCTGGATGCTGAGACTACTAGATAAGGGACCTCAAACTCTTAGCATCCATTTCCAGCTACTTGCAGCAGCTCTGCCTCTAGTTTTATCAGTCAGCCCTTTCTCCTTTTGTTCAGGTGAATAGGCAAACCAATTTTTGGAGAGAAACAAAATTTCAGATAGATAATCATCATACACAAATATTAATGATGTAATAGTCTTTGAGATCAAGGACTATGACTTATTCATCTACATACCACTCACAGTGTCTTGCGTAAGTGGAAAAAACATTGTATTTTATTACAAGATTCTTGTCTTAACTCTGACACATTTTAGCTATGTGACCTTAGACAACTTATTCCAACTCTCTGAGACTTAGTTTTTCTATCCGTAAAATATGGATAATAATTCTATTATCGCTGTGAGGATCCAATGAGATAATTTATCAAAAGAACATGATGAGTCATACAGTCCCATATATACAAATGTGAGTTCTTATGTGAAAGTTAAGTGATTCACCCTCTCAGTGCCAGTATAAAAAGTCAGGCACACTCTGAAACTTTTGCCCATGGTTAGAAATGTTAGCATGCAGAAGACTGAATAGTATTTCTTCCCAATTAATCAGAACTTGGGATTTTCTTGTCTGTAATTCATCAGA
The DNA here is from genome assembly GCA_023553655.1 of Myrmecobius fasciatus. Classification (NCBI taxonomy): domain Eukaryota; kingdom Metazoa; phylum Chordata; class Mammalia; order Dasyuromorphia; family Myrmecobiidae; genus Myrmecobius; species Myrmecobius fasciatus. Next base: position 629,751 of record JAJPUD010000123.1, on the reverse strand, counting down.
AAAGTCTAAGGGAATTATCAGAGGCACACTGAGGTTGAGCGACCTGCTCAACAAGACTTTGTACATATCACACTTCATCTTTCTCCATTTCAATTTTCTCATCTTTAAACTGGAGCTGAGTTTATCCATTAGGTTAAATCTAGCCAGTTGATAACTGTCCAAAAAGTGCCTTGAACACCATCAGCTGAAACAATTACTTATCGTGACCACTAAGTGGTGCAATAGAGCGGTCATTGGACCAATCCTGACATGGTAGCTTTCCTTCCAGACCTGGGGGAAAAAGGTAGACTCAAAGTGTCATTTACTTAACATTGTAACTCTAATACACTTGAGATCCAAGAATCCAGTATGTGGATGCTATGCTTGACAGTTATTGTCCTTTAGCTGTACCTCAACTTTAAGCTAGAAGCAAAAGACATTTTAATAATTAGAATTATCCAAAAGTAGAATGAGCTGTCAGGAGAGAGAAAGAATTTGCCCTCCTTGGATGAGCTCTAATAGTGGCTAAATGGCCACTTGTTGGAAATTATTATAAAAGGAATTCTTGTTTGGGTATGCTACATCCTAGGTTACCTTGCAGGCTGCAGGATGCTGGCAAATGTTTAACAACAAGCTTTCAGGGAAGGGACTGTATGGAGGATAGACTTAAGTTTAATATGTATTATTAATATTTTCTCCATCACTTTCTTAAATCTAGATAAATAACAAAACAATAACTCAAGCCCTGATTTGTATCACTTGGAAATTTAGCAATTGACTGAAGCTGGGGAGCTGGCACCAGTCCATGTCTGTTCTTAAGACTATTCCAACTCTTAAATGTTGTTGACTCATTGGAATCAAGCAGCATACTACAGTGATGTATTCTCAATTCTGGAAGTAACCTCCAAATATAAGGGAACTCTCCACCACAACTTAAGACCTCTACCATTTCTCTCCTTGCCATCCCTTACCTAACAAAGGGATTATTCCCATGTTCATATTTGGCCTGATTATCATGGAATCCCCATTAGCATGTCAAAGAACTAGGGTAGCTTAGCGGAATGAGTGCTGGGTTTGATGCCAAAGGATCATGGAAGGAGACAGAATACTAACCTAATCTCAGATCTGAAATGGACCATCCAGTCGAAGCCCCTCATCTTAGAGGCATGAGAACTGAAGTCCTATAAGGCTGTATCTTGACTAAAATCACACAGGTTGAAAGTAGAATGATTTGAATCTGGGTCTCAACTTCAGAACTAGTGTTCTTTCCACTACATGTCATACCTTATTGCCAACATTGTAGGGCAAAGATTCAGACCCTGATCCTAACACTAACACTGGCTATTTGACTTTGGGCACACTGAGCTATTAATATCTATCTCAGTAACTTGCCCAAAAGCACACAGATAGTAAATATTAGAGGCAGGACAGGAACCCAAATCCAACGCTCTTCCCACTACATTGGTGCCTTATGACAAATATTGTAGGGGAAAGGAGACTAATTTTGGAGCCAGAATTCCTGATACAAATTCTGCTTTGGGTAAGTGGTTCACTTCTTTGGGTCTCAAGTTTCCTCACTTGTAAAATAAAGATAACAATGTCTTCACTACCCACAAGAATTTTATGAGAAACTAGATTTGTATGCTTTAAAGTAATCTACAAACATTATCTATGCTTATTGGAGGCAGATGGGGCAAGAGTCACATAGGATTGGCAGGTTTGAGTGGTATAGGAGATGCACAATGAGAGAGAGAAGCCATATCACTGAGATTATAGAACCTCTATAGTCTCAAAGATGTGATATTATTAAACTGGACAATAGAAGAAATCACTTTGCTTTGGTTTGCTGAGTATTCATTTTCACCTATTATTATCTTCTCACCTCTTAGATTTTCACTCACCCCTGATGTTAAAGATTTCTTTTTCTCTCAATAGTCATTTCTATTTCCAACAGAGTTAAATAAAAATACGTCTTTAAAACCTTAAGAGATGCAGAGATTATTCAAAATTTAAGTGATTAAAAATAAAGACAAGAATTTCAGTGAATAAGGTGTCCCTGATGTTTCTTGAATGTCCAGGTTGGTAGGAAATAAATGAATGTCACTGGGTGAATCATATTGTATAAAAGAATGTTCTCATTTGTGTTACTGGAGGCCACATTGAAAATACATCCCACATGCATTTTCCTAAAATAGCACCCTAACCATTAAGTCATGTTTTCTTTGCTTTAGAGAACTGAGTACAATTGCAGAGACTGGCTTAAGCATGATGTCAGGAAAAAATTCCTAACAATTGAAACCATCCAAAAGTAAAAGGGGCTGTCTTCAGAACTCTCTTTATTGGTCTTCAATAAGGGGATAGATATGGTAAGACTTATATAAACTGATGCAAAGTGAAATGAGCAGAACCAAGAGACCACTATAAACACTAACAGCAATACTGTGTGATGATCAACTGTGGATGATTTAGTTCTTTTCAGTAATACAATGATCCAAGACAATTACAAAGGACTTATGATGGAAAATACTTTCCACACGAGAAAAAAACTAGTCGATTCAATGCAGATCACTGTATACTATTTTCCTTTATTTTTTCATGTCTTCTTTTTTTCTTTTGGTCTGTTTCTTCTTTGACAATTATGACTCATATGGAAATGTTTTACATGATTGCACACATATAACCTATGTCAAATGCTTACTTTTTAGGAAGAAAAGAGGGGTTGGAAGGAGAGAAGGAGAAAAATCTGGAACTTAAAATTTTGTACAAATGAATGCTAAAAATTGAATTTAGGAATAAATGGGGAAAATACTATTTAAAAAGTAGGTGATGAATGGCGATGTCTCACATATTCCATACTGGAGCTTTTTTCACAAGTAGGTTAGACCTTCAATTCTCACGTCATGGGATTCTGTCTCTGAGAAATGGTTGTAAAGTCTCTTTCCCTTCTTTTTAGAGGTGGAAGACTATAGGTCTAGGGCACTGCATATACTGCTAAGCTCAGTCAGTGTGTTACACTTTAAAAACTTTTTTTCTTTTTCTCTTCTATTCTTTGTTATATGGAATGGTTATCAGGATAGAGATAAAAACATAATTAAGAAATGAACGTGATGCACAAACAAAAGACAGCATCCAAACTACTTTAAAAGAAATGTTTTCAGTTATAAAGTTGCCTTACTCTTTATTCATCCATAGATAGCTTATTTTCTTGAATATTAAACTAATGAGGGAAAATTTCAACCCAATAGATATATGCTTTTAGTGTAACAAGAATTCTCCAGACTAGCAAATTCCTGTAAGCTCAGAAGACAAAAACATCCCACCTCTTCTGCTTTCTCCCCTCCTCAGCCCATTTGCCTCACAAAGAGTGTCTACATATACATGAGGGCAGTTCTGGGAGCTACTCATGCTCTCTCTCCAAATAACACAATCAAATAACCAATCTACCATTTATAATAAGTGGCTACATATAAATCCCCTTCAATCAGAAAGAGCAATATTATTATTTTTTAATATTTATATGATACTATAAGTGCATATAGTGCTTGGGAGTAAATAAGATTGTGCCAAGCAAATAACAAAGTCCCTGCCCCAAGAACTTTTACCATCAAAGATATAAATAATACAGGAAGAAAAATACAGATCAAGCCCAGAGCAGACTGAGGGAGCCAGAGGTGAAATGCATCTCCTTAGTAAGTGGACTGCCTGATGTTCCAAGACTGAGAAAGGAGACATGAATATTACAAGCAAAATAAAGCGAGGCACTACAGAGACAAAAGGAGAGTCACAGTTTCTTATAAGAAACATTATTTCTGTTCCTTAACTTCAGCATTAGGATTTAAATTTCAATAAGGCTAAAAAGAAATCCAAATCTTTTTGATGGGTGGACACAGAAAGAATATAAAGAGAAGGAAAGGCAGATTTGAGCTCTATGTAAGCAAAAATTTTCTAAAAAATAATTATCTGAAAATGGAATGGACTGCCTCAAGAAACAGTAGGTTCCACCTTGGAGCTGAGGTTAGTCAAGTGAAGGCTAAAGGCTCATCTGTCTGTTTGTGTAGAAGAAATTCTTGATCAGGCACAGGTTGGATTTGATGACATCTTCCTATTCAGAGGCTCCTTTCTGGAGTACCAAGGCTGTTCTTCCTTGTCTCTTCCCTATCTAGCCTTCAGTTTATCTTAGTGAAGGTATTAACTCAGGTCTACTTCTCCCACTGCTACACACTGGCTAACCTAGGCAACTGTATCTCAGACTTTGCAAGCTTTTATTTCTAACCTTCCACTGGGGATAGAAATCCATGGTTTGATCAGACATTTCTATACTGCAATCTTCTTATTCCAAAGGATGCTTCTCCAATCTGGGACATGGAAAGGTCGCATCTAATCTCCATTCTTAGCACGTCCTGGCTATTCTCTATCAGTATCCCAAAGTGATCCCCCACCTTTCAACTTCCACTTTCAGCACACTGGCCATTCCAACCTTCCTCTAAGGCAGGAACTTTGAATTTATTTTATGTTATATATCCCTTTGCAAGATCTATGAATCCCTTCTCAGAATAATGTTGTTGTTTTTAAATAATTGAAAGAAATGCTAAATTTCAGATTGTAGTTAGTGAAAATAAATATGTAATTTTTTCCCAATCAAGTTCAGACTTACCTGAAATCTATCTATAGAACCCTTGGGGGTTGTGCATTCTGATTTACCCCTCATTTAAGGAGTTTGAATGTTCTGACTCTCAGAAATTGCTCATGTTCTCACTCTCTCTCCCTCTCTCTCTAGCTTTATTCCCTATTTTCCCACTCACTTTCTCTCTTTTCTTCCTCCTATTTTCTCTCCTTTCTCTTTCTATCTTTCTTTCTTTCTGTCTCTCTTTTTCCATTTCTGTATCTTCTCTTTCCCTCCCTCTCTCCCTCCTCTCTCTCCCTTCTTCCCTTTCTTTCTCTCTCTCTCCCTCTCTTTTTCTGTTGAATTATGCTAGTATGAGGGCAAGAATAGTTCTGTGCTTGAGAATCATGTGTTGGCTGGGCTACCAATGGCCTAAGATTTTAGGAACAGAAAGCTGATTAATAATTCCATCCTTCATGACAAGAACTTCTAAAGTTTCCCCTACTCTGTCATGCTATTTGCTATAGGTACATAGAAGCTGACCACCCAATTCAATCCAATAAACATTTATTAAGGGCCTACTCTGTGGCAGACACTCTGCCAAGCTCTGAGGATACAGTTGATTTTTTTTTTAAATAGCCCCTGCCCTTATGGAGTTCACAATTCTGTTATTATTTACATTTTACAGTTGAAGACATAAAGGGAAATGACTTTACAGTTAAATGAGAAACCAGATTTAAATTCAGGAACTCCTGTCTCCAGGCCCATCATTGGAGATCTTCAGGCAAAGGCCAGATGACCATTTGTCAAGGATGTGGTGAGTTGGAACACCTGGAAGCTGAGCACTCTACCTACACTAAATCTAGGGTTGCATGAAGAGCCTACATTGCCATAGGAAGCTCTTTGAGCTTCAATTAGCATTATCAATAAGCAAACAGTTATCTCTGTTGTTTTACCTTTTGAGAGATTTTGTACAATTTTAACACATGCAAGAAAAACACTTCATCGGAGGACAAGATATAACATGGCATTGTGCTCCACCTAATCAAATAATAAGCAGTTGGATGGACAACCCACTGAGTTGGTCCATATAGGTCTTAAAAAATACTGTTGATGGATGATTAATACAGACTAGAACTAAATAAGAGAAGAGAAATGAATTGAATGTGGGAAACATGCTATGTCTTTGGTGACCCCATTTTCTATCTGAAACCAAAACTTATCTCTTTTTGAATATCAATATTCTTTTAGTGATATTCTGTGGATTAGAAACATGAATAAACTGCACCTCATTACCAGCCAAGAATCCCACAGGGGATGTGACCTGAAAGACGAGTCATCCAGGAAAAGAAAATATATTGTCAGCCAGTCAAAAGATAACTTTCAATGGACAGCCAGAGGACTCCATTGTAATCTATTCATTTTTTTTTTAAAGGCCCATAATGTTGGGTAAACTCCCATGGAGAATTTACCAAAAAGCACAGACCAGAGTAATATATGAGCAGGTTTGGGAGGATTTATAATCTCCCCCACTGAAAAACTGAAATATTGAAGTATTATTGTTGCTATTATTATTGTTGAACTCATTTACATTGATAATTAAAAACAATGGTGTTATGGAAGATTATGCTACACTAGAAAAGCACTTACCTTCCTTTGGGGGTCTTCTCAGTACAATGGGTTTTTTTTGAGTAGTACAAAAGTAATTCTGAAATATCTATTCATTTTCATTACACCTCTCAATATAGTCCTCCCTCTTTCTTGATAAGAGATGGATGTAGTTTCATTTCTTAGTGCTTCTCCAGTACTTTGAAATCTTCTAACAAAAGGTGATATGAAAGAAATGTATGAGATTTATCCAAAATCCAATTGTAACGTTAGTAACAATATTGCTCATATGACTTCCTGCTGTGGAAGATCATACAAGATGGATTTGCACAGCAATACAATCAAGAGTGGCCACATTAAGTGATTGGTTGTGATTACTTTAGAGGCAGATATTAATGTCATCCTCTCACTCTTCTCTAGCTCTTAAAGTCTCTTTGGAACTTGGCTCATTTCTATGTGATCCACATCCATTTGGATGAATATTCGTCTCCCCTTGTGTGTGAACAAAATTAAAATATCCCAGTAGTTCGAGAGAGTATACTAACACAGAGTAAGCCATCCTTCAATGTCCTCATTATTCTAACAGTATAATCATAATTATGATGATAACAATGATAATAATGATTGTAATTTTAGTAATAACAATAATATATTATCAAAATTTTCTGTTTCATATTACTGTATGCACAATAGTTCCAGTTTTATACAATATGAGGAGTAAATGCAAATAAATTCTGGTATAGTGGAAAGCACACTCTACCTAGGTTTGAAACCTATTTCCACTTAATATGCGCATTATATTCTATATGATCAAAAGCAAGTCAGTGACTTCTCAGAACCTTCTCATTTATGAAAAGGGTTTAATCATACCTGCAGCAACTATTTCACAAAGGTATAAGAGGATTAGATAAAATAATATATGCAAAACAGTTATCAACCTTCAAGTGCCATACAAAGAATAGCTCTTAATGTTATTATACTTTAAAATAATTTAAAACATATTAAATTCATTATTGTAGTATTTTAATTAGTATTAACATAAATAACTGGTTGGCAGTTACATAATAGTGGATTCTGAAGTACACTTTAGAGGCTACTCCCTGGAGATAGTAGATCCTCTACTAAAGTCTTCCTCCAGTATCTCAATCTGGCATGGTTGAGAATCTTGATTTCTCAAAGGCTGTACCAAAGAATCATAAGTTTTGTTGGGTTTTACCAGGCTAGAAAGACTTCAAATGCAAGCCAGGAGACCAGAGGAATATCTTTTGTTTGAGGATCTGCCTAACCAGATCCTGAAAAGTTGATGATGATGTTGATTACCATAGGATACATTTTTCAACCACACCTATTCACAAAGGTAGACTATTGGGTTACAAAGTGGTTGTTATCAGCCTCCATCCAGAATATAGCCACATAGAAGAAATCACAGATTTTTGAAGCATGGAAAAAGAACATTATAGCTATAATTTATTTCAATGTAAATATACAGATGAATAACCTCAGAAAAACTAATAAATGGACCCTGGATAGACTGGAACAACAAGAAAAAGGGTGAATCTTGAGGACTTCAGATCCTACTTACTAATCTATACATAAAAAAAAAATGCAAGGAAAGACACTTGAACTCAGGTCCATAGCAAAAGTAATGAGATCATTGACTTGTTGGTCCAGGGAAAAGAGCACTGGACTTTGGTTCAGAGAAGTTGAGTTTGAATTTTTATTTTACCACTTATAAACTTGAGTAAATAACTTACATTCTCTGGGTCTCATTCTTCTTAGCTTCTGCATGAGGACTCAACCCAGAACTCCTACACACACACACACACACACACACACACACACACACACACACACACACCTGCAGTGTTTTTCCCTCCACGGTCCCCCTAAATATACCTGCGTTGCATTAATCTCTTATAGACTTGTATATGTAACTATCATCTCCCCCAGTAGAATCTAAACTCTCACTGAAGGCAAGAACTACTTCACTTTAGTCTTCAGAATCCTAACAGAGCCTAGAATAGGGTATAAAACAGATGCTTTAAAATCTACAACTGATGGAAAGGATTGACCTGAGTTGTTTTCCAACTCTATTGTTGTGAACCTATGTAGAAAGAGGGAAACCTGTATTAGGCAACCTGTATTGCCCCAAATCATTTAGGCTGACTCTGCTTGAGAATAGGATCTCCAAGCTGAGCTGAGAAGCCACCAGATAAAGCTCTATAACTCCTTCCTCACAGGATAGCTGTGAGGATCAAAAAGCTGAAAAGCACCTTGCAAACCTTAAAGCAATTTAGTCCTTGGACCCTCTTTCCCCTCATCTGTAATGTAATTTCTAAGGCTCCTTCCAGCTGAAAATCCAACCTGTTTAATTTATTGTTCATGCATATTTCCCAGACTTTTACCTAAGATAAATAGTGGTTGCTATTCATGGTCTTCCATGTTAATACTTCACAAAATTCTGGTTTTGTCAGCATGGGAATTCCCAGTGTCGAAATTCTAATTCTATTTCTTTCTAAGCCATTCATCAACTGTTGAGAGTGGAAGCTCCCCCAAGACAGGTACTGTTTTCAGTGCCCAGCACAGTACCTGGCGCATAGTATTTAATAAATACTTAGTGATCCAATGCTTTCTGATACAGACATCTGTAATTTAGTTAATTCTCTTGAGTCTAAATATCTAAGTTAATTCCTCCGAAAAGATATACAGATGAAAGATGGCTGTTTCCTCACCTAAAGTTTACATCTTACTCTTTGACACTCTGAGCTATTATTTCTAAATTTGCCCTCTGGTACAAAGTAGAACAAGTCTCACCCATTTTGCTTATTATAGCTCTTCAAATACTTTTAAGACAGTCATCAAGTTCCCACAAAGTCTTCTCTTCTCCAGGCTAAAAATCCCTCCTTACTTCAATGACCCTTTATGACATACACACCTCATTAACCTAGTCATTCTTCCCTAGATGTCAATGTCTTCCCTAGAATGTGTCATCGTAAAGATACTCTATTACTTGAGTTATCTATCCAGGGCAGAGCAGAACAGATGAGATGGTGTTTCTGCTTTCTGGACAATAAGAAGCAAAGAATTTTCATTTGTCACAAACATTATAAACCTATGATGGCTACCTCATTTATCATCATCATCACATTTATATAAGTACCTCCTATGTGCCAGGTACTGTGCTAAGGGATTTCCAAATATTATATCATTTTATCCTCACTTGCTGTTACAATAGCAATAGTTTATGGTTAGCATTTTACATTTAAAGAAACTGAGGCAGAGATTATATGACCCAGGTATCACTCAGCTAGTCAGTGTCTAAAGCTATGTTTGAATTAAGATCTTCCTGAATCCAGGACCAGCACTCTGTCCATTGCCCCCACACACCTGTTTTATATACTCATTTATATATACATATGCAAATGTGTTTATATACATATATTGTATATCAATATATACTACATGTATGCATGTTTTTACGTGTACATAAATATGTTTGCATATAAATCTTGAGGACCATATCTGAAAGTGAATATAGTTTAAGGAAAAAAAGTTAACATTTTATTCACAGTTTTAAAATAAGGGATTTTAAAGATATGAATAAATTCATCATATTTATTGATTTCCTCCTAAATTTCTTTGTTCTTTAATAGCATTAATTACAATAATGCTAATTTACATTTGCATTTTGCTTTATACTTCACAAAACAATTCTGTACTCATTTCTCTCATTGAACTTCACAAACCTCTAAGAAAACACAGGCACTATTATCCTGATTTTACAGATAAGGAAACTGAGATGATAAGTGATATTAGCCCAAGGTCAAAACAAACTTGTATCTAGATTTTCTCTTTTAAGTATGATTTATGTGTTCACAAATCTATTCATATCTACAGTCTATATATATCCTGAACACAAATAATGATGATGAATCCTAACAAGCTGAGGGCTTAAAAAACAAGCCAAATAATCAAGAGATACAACTAAGAAAATATTATTATTCAACATGTATTCATCTTTCACAATGTCCAAAGCACTTAGCCAGAGCTAGGGAGAGGAGCTGTCTTCAGGAAGCTTACAGTTTCACAGCATCAACCTTGGTTCTATCCCACAGAAATTTAGGGCAACATCTCCCAAGAAATCCAATCCTTCATCCACCTTTGGGATTTTGATGCTGAAAACAACTCCCTCTCCTTTTTAGCTTGCAAATAATGAGGTTTATCTATTGATCTAGATATTAAAGTCTGTGTTTTAATAATAAATGAAAAGGAATAGAAATTCAGCAATCTTTATTAGGATGTATATCAAACAAACTTTTATTCTTACTATACCATTACTTGGTAGACATTAAAAATTTTAGGAAGGCATTTCTTTCCTGTAACATAATCAATTTTTCCTACATAACATAGAGAATTAAGACAATTATGATTTAATACAATAAAATCTTTAACTAAAACAGCAACACAATTAAAGAAAAATGTGTGTGGGGCCAAAATGTTTTTCCCAATTTCTTCAATTCTCCACTTTGCTTTTAATACTGAGAACAGCTGTAAGAGCCAGAGTCTGGACTTTGCTCTGGGGTATCAAATTTAGGGGGTGTAGATAGCACTTAAAAACTTTCACCAGCATAGAAACAACAAGTTTAGCACATCATTAGCAAATACAATTAGTTTTTAAAATGAAATGACCATATTGCAAACTGTGTTACCTCTCTTCCCCTACACAGGCCCTGGATCTCTGTCCTCCCCATATACTGAGACTATGCTTTGTGCTACTTTTTTCAGGCACAAAAATCCCTATTTTTGTGTAGATGTAGTCATAACTGGGTTGAAATTCTAATCCTAGTATAGATGGGGATAATAAAATCTGCTATCCTTATAAAACAATCTCTTTAAGAAAGGGAATTTTTAACCTGAGGTCCATGAGCTTTTTAAAAAAAATATTTTGGTAAATATATTTCAATATTAATATTTTTACCTATAATCTTTGACATTTTATTTTATACATTTAAAAACATTTTTTAAATAAGGGATCCATGACACAAAAAAAGTTAAGAACCTCTACTTCAAGGGTTGAAAGTTTAATGATTTTTCAGAGTGATCAAGTGCCTGTAAAAGGTCATCTATTCACTTAGTTCTGAAACTTTATTTCCACTGAGTATTACTAACTGTGGCTAATTGGTTGGGCTAACCCTGCAGTTTCTGATAGATTATAAATTGTTTATTTAGTTATCCTAGCTACTTAATGCCAGGAGTAATCATCATTTTCATTACGTAAAGAAATTTTAAATAATCCCTATGGACCAACCAACTCCCAAAATGTAATTCTTTACCTCTTTCTTGATGCCATAAATAGATGCTAATTGAACCAATTAACTGTACTACATAAGCCAATTAACTCTTCTTTACTTTTCTCAGTGAGTATATAATCTGTCTATTCTACTTACAGCATGTTTGGCAAAGTTTGGGGCAATGCTTACTTTTATTATTATGTTATGCTCACTTCAATGAATTTAATATTGGTAACATAGCCTTCATTTGCACATCCTGTAGATGTAAGGAGGTCTCTGATTTTCAGCATGGGGTTTAAAATTGTCCCACCAACAATAAAATGGATTGAGACAGAGCTCTGGGCCAATGGCACTTTATTAAAAGATCCATGGTCCATCCAGTGCAGTGAACCTCAGATCTTCTTCATGTTCTGAGATACCTGCTTCTTCTGGGGCCTTGTATGTATAAATTTTGATACTTAAATATACAAAAGAGCCATGAAGAAATACAGACTCTCCTTCATTGATTTAACACATAAGCAAAAATGATATATCAGCAGGTCCATGAATTGAATGAAGCAAGGAACATCTCCTCTGACTAAGTGGTCACAAGATGGTCAGATGATAGTCACCTACTTGTATAAGACAAGAGAGAATGGTCCAGCAATACAAAAATAAAAGTGAAGACTATCTATGTAATTGAGTCACCTCCACCATACTGGGCTTGGTCATCATAACAAGAGAAAATAAGGGTAAAGGACCTCTAATTAATTTCCTATTGTTATTGTCTTCCTATCATCTTGTTTTGTATAAGACAAGACAGAATGGTCTGGAGGTACAAAAATAAATTGGAAAACTTTCCATGTACTTGAGTCACCTCCACCAAACTGGGCTTGGTCACCATGACAAGAGAAAAACAAGGGTAGAGAACTACTAATTAACTTCCTACCATTAATTAAGTGAATTTATACTCTGCAGATCACAGCTCTTATAATTACTACCCCTATGAAATCAAAACAACTTGATCAATACTGATTGAAATAGAGTAAGGGTCCAATGGATTATTACTCACATCAGCACACTTGGAGCACCTCCACCAGGACTATATACCTTCCAAGCTGGAATTGTGGCCATAAAACTAGAGCATTGTCATCTGGGCTCTTCACATAAGACAGAAAGGTACCTCAACTAAGCAGATAGTCCAGTCCTATCCTAAGGTGCTTAGATATATAAAGAGCTATTTTGAGAGAAAAAGAGTCAGAGACCTAGAGACATATTCAGCATACACCAAAAACAGGAGGATCCACATTTTCAGAATTATAATACCATCATTTTCTTAATATACCAGAGGCTATGACAAAGATGGCTCCTTCTGCCCAAATTTATTCTACTTTCACACACACATAGAGAGGAAAACCTGCCTGTCTCCCAGGATGCAACCCAGCATTTGGAAGGGTAGGAAGAGGGCTGTTGAACATAGCTACTCTTGGACTTTCTAAAAGACATTTAGCCAGCTTTGGCATCCAAAGAGAGAATGAGAACAGACCAGACAAGGGTCGGGAAATGTGTAACTTTGTCAACATTCATTTTCACCCAACAACTCATTAAATCACCATAAAAGTCATTGCATATGGTCGGATTTGACAGCTTAAATTCCATCACAAGTCATAAGTCAAGTTAAACTCATCATCCATAATGTAGTTGGGGTGTCTCATCCATGAATTATGACATTTTTATAACATCCCAACTGCAAATTACCAACTTGTTCCCCGTCCTGCCAATCTCTTGATTAAATGGGAGACAGCTCTGCATTATGGAAATATATTATGGTGGAGGGTGGCTATCATTTGTCTCAGTTGCTCCTGTAGCCTTATTTAAAGCTTTTTCATTAGAGCAGCTGGTCCCAACTGAATAGTTTATTTAGCAAAGTGACAGTAGGAGGGACAGAGTAGGGCAAATATCCTTTTTCTGAAAGAACCATATCCCACAAGCTGGCTTTTTGTATTGTCTCATTGCATCTTTCTGCAAACCTTGTGTGTAATCAGCTCCTATTGTATTTATTTTATCCCTTTAGCTCACTCTCCCAGTTTGCTTGGTTTCTCTGCAATTGAGACTAAGGAGAAAGAGTGTTTAGTGTTGTGTCATACTAGAAATGGGTCAATAACTTGGGTCCATCAAGAATACCTATAAAATCATTTCTCATCTTGAAGCTGACCAATATTTCAATTAAAGAAGTCTTTCTAGCTGCTATTGTTAAGCATTTATTGAAGATCTACACTGTGTTTTTTCAGTGTGTGGAGGATGGGAATGAAACCTTTGATTTTATCAATATGGAAAGCATCCATCAATGCAAATAGGTCTTTGTCTATAACTTAGATTTCCCAGTCATCTGAAGTACAAAGGGCTTAAGAGATCATGATAACACAACTAGTATATGGCAAAGATGGGACTTGAAATTAGATCTTTCTTCTCAATATATAACTCTACATAAGAATATATGTGTGTATGTATATAACAATGTCTTCTAAAAGTTTACCTTCTATGAATGCATGATACACATATGTTCCAAAACATACTGCCAAATAAACATATATCAATCAATTTCTAAGTGCTATTTGATTTGAAAGGCTTTATGACATATTGGGTAGAGAGCTGCCCTCAGAATCCAAGAAACCTGATTTCAAGTCCTGCCTCTGATACACTCTGTCTATAAGACCATGGACAAGTGTCATTGCTCTAAGCAACTTTCCAAGACAAGAAGATGCTGACTTGCATTAATAAAAGGATGTGCCATGTATAGTTTTAGAAAGCTGCCTGAAAGGCTAGGTGTCTTACCCATATATAGGGACCATATAGTGGAGCTTATACAAAGGGAAATGGGTCAGTCAATCAGTCAGTCAATAAGCATTTACTAAAAACCTACTATAAGTCAGACACTGAGCTAAGCACTGAATGAATATGATGTGGATTAACTACAAAAAATCCATCAAGTAAATAACTTAGTCAATCGATCAACTGTTTTTTGAATACCCTCTATGTTACTGGCAGCTTTTCTCCTGATACTACAGTCCAATACAGAAAAACAAAGAAAATCAAAAAATTCTCCCATATTCTAGCATTTGTTTTAGTTCCCAAGATCTCTTCCAGTTCTAAATTTTATGATCGCTTCCATGATACCTTAACTTATCCCAAGTGAAAGTCTTCTCTCCCAAATTTTTCTAGTATACAAAGTATACTAATTTATGGTTGTTTAGTCATTTTTAGTAGTATCCAACTCTTCATGACTCCTGGAGGCTCAGGGTGGGAGTAGGGATAATTTGCAAAGATACAGATACATTTGTTGACCAAGAATTTAAAAGGCCAAAAAAGCTGATATAAATAATCCCTAAGCTAGAGAAAGCAACATGTTTTAAACTTTTAACTATTTTATAAGAAACAGAGACAGAAAGGCAGAACGACATTCTGATAGAAACAGTGACAAAGACAGACAGACAGAAAGGCACAGAGAGACAGACAGACAGACAGAGAGGAAAAAGAGAGAGACAGAAAGAAACTGACTGACAGAGACAGAAAGAGAGAGAGAGACCAAGAAAGACAGATGGGGTGAAAGGAGGAGAGACAGAGACAGAGACAGAGACTGCAGTTAGATTATTCTCCCAGAATGTTTTGTCTGGGATGATAACTTGTCTCCAGTAATGAGTTTCTTGAAGTTTTTGACGCCTTGCTTCTAACTTACATTTTTTATTCTGGCAGTTCTGCGAGGCTTCTAGGAGTGACTTGGCTCATTATGATGAGAACTGACCCCAAACTTAATCTTCAGACTCAAAGTGAAACCACATTAAGCCATCCCCAACATTTGCTATGTCACTGGGGACATTTTGATATCATTTTATCCCTGCTGGATGGTTTTCATCTCATTGCCCTCTGGGTTCATGATGCTGTTGGAAAGTAGGGAGGAGGGCTCCAAACTATCACAAGGAAGGCTTTTCCTCAAGTGTATCTGACCTAGATAGACTCGGGACTTTCTAGGCACATTAAGATAAGTAAGAAGCCTGGAGATTCACCTCATCCTTGCCTTTTTTCTCTCCCAGGTAGGGGCAGGATTGCAAAGTGATTTCAAAGATGGATGTCGACCCCAAATTCTTTTTTTTTTAATCTCCAAGGAGGAGAATGTGTTTTCTGATGTCCCACAAATGGTACTGCGATGTTTAAAAAGTTCTCAAGGCACAGTTGTTGGGTAATTTAATCACTTTGCAATAAGGATAGTATATTATTAATAAAAGAGGTCAGCAGCATTCTTAAATGTCACTGTTAGAGGTTTATGTATTCTCAGAAGAGTAGGTGTTCCTTGGCATGGTAATCAATTCTTTTTTTAAGCTTTTTATTTTCAAAATATATGCATAGATAGTTTTCAACATTCACCCTTGCAAAACCTTGTGTTCCAATTTTTTTTCTATCTCCCTTTCCTCCCACCCCTTCTCTTAGACAGAAAGTAATCTAATATATGTTAAACATGTGCAGTTCTTCTATACATAGTTCCACAATTATCCTGCTGCACAAGAAAAATTAGCTCAAAAAAGCCAAAACAAAATGAGAAAGAAAACAAAAAGAAAGCAAATGACAACAAAAGAGGCGAAAATTCCATGTTGTGATCCATACTCAGTCCCCACAATCTCTCTCTGAGTGCAGATGGCTCTCTCCATCACAAGGTCATTGGAATTGGTTCTGAATCACCTCACTGTTGAAAGATCCACATCCATCAGAATATGGATCTTGTTGTTGCTGGGTAGAATGTTCTCTTGGTTCTACTCATTTCACTTAGCATCAGTTCATGTAAGTCTCTCCAGGCCTCTCTGAAATCATCCTGATGGTCATTTCTTACAGAAAAATAATATTCCATAGCATTCATATATCATAACTTATTCAGCCATTCTCCAACTGATGCATCCACTGTGGCAATCAATTCTAATTGGTTAACAATTAGTATTGTTAATAATGGCTATGTTACATTGAGCATCTTGAGGGACTTGAATCACCCAAATCTTGGCCAAAGACGCTAATCAATTTCCATATGACCTATTTGATACATTTTCCCAGACTGTCTGAGTAAAGCACAATGAGCAGGAATCCCTCCATTAGCCTTAATTTAGAATGTCTTTTCCTAGATAAGTCTTTGAGAAAGATTCCCCACACTGGTTGATTTTTGGATGAAGAAATAGAAAAGGAAAAAACCCTTGATTTTAATTCAATAATTAGTTATTAACATAAGAAAGAAATAACCATGTCTTTCAATACCAAAAATTCAAGAAATTTCTTCCAATCTTTCATCCTTGTTATCAATAACAACCCATGAACGAATACACCTCTGGTGCTTTAGAAAGCACATTTGGAGAAAGTGGAGAAGTTCAAATCCAGCTCTTCCATTTACGAGTTATGAGAATTTAAGCAAGTCACTTGATTTCTCTGTCTCATTTTCCCCATCAGCAAAATGAGAACAATAATTTTTATACTTTCTACTTCACAGGATTGCTAGTATATGAATTATCTCATTTGATCAAATGAGTTACATAAAGTACTTTTCCCAATGGAAATATAAGCTCCTTAAGATCAAGGACTATTTGGGGATTTTTTTTTTGGTCTTTATTTCCAGAACACCTCACAAAATGCTTTGTAATACAGTAAGTACTCAAAGATAAATGCTTTTAGAAATAAATTGAAGTGATATAGAAATAGCAAATGTTATTATTATGACAGGATAACCTCTGTTTTTTGAAGGAAGGATTTAATGCTGGTAAAAAGGCAGATTCTTAGGAGGGAAACTCTGTTTCTTTAAAAGTCTAGTGTGATTTCTATTAATTTTCTCAAGCCACTAATGATTTTCTCTCTCTCTTAGGCATTGAGGATGAGTGACACTCTCAAGGTATCCCACTGTTTCTCCAAAATTTGCCTCTCTATGCCCCATTTTACTATTAATTATCACCCCTCACATACTTGATACAAAGATTTCTCTATGTCCTCTGTCCTAGGGGAAATCAAGTCTGTTTCAGTATCATTTTTTTTCAAATCCTCACTCTGATTCTGTTAAAATTAGAGAAAACTCTTGACCACTCTGTATACTTGGCATATTTTTTGCTTAATCTGGCTTTCTAATATGATACCTTATGCCTATCTAGCTGGCTCCCTCTGTCTCTTTATGCTTCTCTTTGACTCTCAATCTGTCTTTCTCTGTCTCAGGCTCTGTCTCCCTCTTTCTCTCTCTCAACCTCTGTCTCTGTGTCTCTGTCTTTTTATTTTTCTCTGTGTCTCACAATCTCTGTCTCTATCTGTTTCTCTATCCCTTCCCTTTCCCTCTCTCCTTTTTCTCTCCCTATCCCACAATGAGCATTCCTTCCAATGATGCTACATGGCTCCAAATCATAAAAATCCATGTTCTTGAAAGACTCCAAATTCCAAATAACCTAAAGGACAAAGGGAAGATGCATGATAGGCTAAGCAAATGTGAACATTTTACAAATGGTGACATAAAATGTAATCTTCAGCCAGAAAATAAGAAAATGTGGTAAAAATGGAAAACAACAAACAGGCAGGGTGGGTGCTACAATGACATCCCAGACAAAGGAAGACCTTCAAGCCCATTGAATAGATCATCTATAGTAACTGTATGGAAATACATGGAAGAGTTTACAATCTGCCACTTATCTTCATGACTTTCCCATAATTCTTCAATTTATCTGAGCCATATTTTCCTTCATAAGAAGCTTGTATTAATCCCATCCTTGTAATTCTTCTAATGAAATCATATTATGCAATGGAGAGAACTCTGGATTTTGTATCAAAGAGCTTGAGTCGAAATCTCACTCTGTCACTATCTCTGAGTTAAGTCACTTAAAATTTCTTAGCCTTCATTTCCTCATCTGTAAGATGAAGAGGTTGGGCCCCAAGTCTTTCCAGCTCTAAATCTGAGTCCTATCATTCTAGTCTGGCAAGAGTAAAAGATAAACATCGGGGAATAATGAGAAAATATATAAAGGGAAACAGATTAAACAATAAATCAACAAGCATTTATTAATTGCCTATTATGTGCCAGACACTACGCTGAGTGTGTCAAATGGGGATATAAATTAAAAAAAAAAAAGCCAGCCCCTGCCCTCAAGAACCTTGCCTTCTTAATGAGACAACATGTGTAAAACAGTGTACACAAGACAAATGCATAGCAGATGGAAGACAGCCTCAGAGGAAAGGCCCTAGCAGCTGTGAGGACCTAGAAAGGATTCCTGGAAAGATGGTGATGGTACTGAGTCTTAAAGGAAGCCAGGATATTGAAGAGTCAAGGTTGAAAGGAGAAGTTGGAAAGCTTGGGAGACTGCCAGTTCAAAGAGATGGGACATGGAGAAAAGCCAGAATGGCTTGTTGGTAGAAGTGAGTGGAGAGCAATAATGTGTTAAAAGACTGGAAAGAGAGGAGTTTTTGAAGAGTTTCAAATGTCAAACAGAGTTTTAGATTTGATCCTAGAGTTAAGAGGAGTTTACTGGGCAAAGTGAGAGAGGGATGACATGGTCGAATTTTCCCTTTGGGAAAATTGCTTTGGCAGCTGTGTGAAGGATGAACTGGAACAGCAGGGAATCCAATTAGAAGACCATGGCAATCATCTAGGAGAAATATGATGAGGATTTGAACCAGGGTGGTGACTTTTTAAGTGGCAAGAGGGAAGAGATATCGAAGAGAAAGAAATTGCAAGATCTGGCAACAGAATGGCTACGTAGAGTGAGGTGGGAAGGGAAGGTGACACTGAAGCTGAAGACCAGAGGGTCCCATCTGATCCAGAATATCTCTGGTCTCCTCAAACCCCTAAAATTGACAAACTTGGTGAGTACCTTGAGGTGAATGAAACTGTGGCAAAAAATATAGGAAGCAAATTTAAGAGGACCAAAAGGACTTGTTTTTTTTAAATAAGCTTTTTTCCTTTACCATGAAATTAAAAATTTCTAAGAAAATGGGAGCCAGTGAAAAACAGATTTCAATCACTGTGGGACAACATGAGAAAAGACAATTATAAACCTGCTGCCTCCAGAAAAGCACTTCATTTACAAAACAGATTTGACAGCTCAAGTTTGTTTTCAAGGCAGAGCAACCCTCCCTGGCCCCTAGCAACCTGTGAGTTTGGATTACAGTGTTGATGTGGGCTCCTCCACTGAGACCCCCTAAAAGGGAAGTGATGAATGAGATCCTGTCAGACTCCATTCCCTGGGTGGCCTTGAATCTATCCAGTTATACTTTACCCTGCCAGGGCTGACAGTGATGAACACAAGGCAGGCAACTGATGACACCCCGATTCATTACCCCCAAAAAGGGAGAGCTGAAATAAAGGGAAAATGGCAGCCACTGCCTTCAAAACGCCACTCACTCTCCGCAAACCTTCTCTCTCTCTCTCTCTCTCTCTCTCTCTCTCTCTCTCTCTCTCTCTCTCTCTCTCTTCAGGACTGCCTGGAGAGGAAACTATGGGCTCAGTTTATCTGTTGGAAATGGGGTTTCTAAGGGTTCTAAGAGCACTGCATGGAGAATCTATATGAAAAGATAGCCTGGGAGTTCTGATGTGCCCGTCTGGAGACAAAAAGTCACTCACCATCTTTGCAAATAAGTAGAACAAATGTATTTTTTTTCCCTTTTTAACCAGTTTAGGTTCCACAAATATGAGACTGAGACAGAGACAGAGAGAGAGAGACAGAGACAAAGAGACATAGAGAAAAATGGAGGCAGAGACAGAGGGGAGAGAGAAAGAGAGACAAAGAGATGGAAACAGAGATAGAGACACAGAGACAGACACAAAGAGAGGCAGAGGGAGAGAAAGAGACAGAGACAGAGAGAAAGAGACAGAAACAAAGACAGAGACAGAGAGACACAAAGAAAAATAGAGACAAAGACAGAAGAGAGGTAGAGGCAGAGACATAGAGAAAAATAGAGACAGACAGAGGGGAGAAAGAGAGACTGACACAGAGACAGACATAGAAAGAGATAAAGGGAGAGAGAAAGAGAGACAGAGACAGAGAGAAACAGAGAGACAGAGACAGACAAATAGAGACAGAGAAACAGACACATAGAGAGAAAGAGAGACAAAGACAGAAGAGAGGCAGAGATAGACTGAGAGAAAGAGACAAAGAGAGACACAGAGAGACAGAGACAAAAATAGATATAGACAGAGACAGGTGAGATAAAGAGAGACAGAGACAAAGAGAGAGATACAAAGACAGAGACAGAGAGACAGAGACAGAGGAGAGAGAGACAGAGATAGAGGAGAGAGACAAAGAAAGAGAGAGACAGAGACAGAGAGAGAGAGAGAGAGAGAACAGAGAGGAATAGAGAGATAGGCACAGACAGACAGAGACAGAAACAGAAAGAGAAAATTCAATCTTATATTGCCTAAATTTGAATTTATTTTAGAAGAGACCTTAAGTATCTATCCCTAAGTAAGTCCCTTCACCCTCCCCAATTTGTCTATATGAAAATAAACACGTCTTGAGAAAAAAAATTAGCCATTAGCTGTGAATTGTTCTAGTCAATTTGAAAAATGACTTGGAACTACACACAAAAAATCACTAACTGTCCATACCCTTTGACCCAACAATACTACACTAAGCCTATATCCCAACAAGACCAAAGAAAAAAGAAAAGCACACATATGTACAAAAGTATTTAGAGCAGCTCTTTTCATATTTACAGCAAATCTTTAGTTTCTGAAAACTGTAAACTTAGGGGGTGCCCACCTACTGGGAAATGATTAAACAAATTATAATCTGTGGATGTAATGGAATATTTTTGTTCCATAAGAAATAAAGAAATAGTTTTAGAGGAAGACCTATGTGAACTGATTCAGACAGTGAAGTAAGCAAAACCAGGAAAATAATTTATCTGATGGCACCCTTATTAATAAAAAAAACTTTGAAAGATTTAAGAATATAAGTGATTGAAATGAAAAACTATAATTGCAGAGGACTGAAAATGAAGATTTGGCCCACCTCCTAAAAGAGAGGTAGCAAAGCTAAAAAGCAGAATGAGACATACATTTTTGGTCATAGCTGATATGGGAATTTGCTTTGCTGGGCTATGTATTTTTGTTATTAGAGTTTTGTTTTGGGTGGGTTTTTTTGGTTCAGGAAGGAAAGAAAGTGGGAAGTATAATAAATTCATGTTAAAAAAAATTTTAAGAAAGAATTAACCACTACTTTTTAGAATAGGAATTAGTGCCTTAAGATGCCTCAGAATAAAGAGGTTTGATCATGTCACTCCCTACTCAACAATCTTCACAGGGTCCCTATGACCCATGTTAGAAACTGCTTAGAAAAGGCATTTGAAGCCTTCTATAATATGGCTCCAACTAGTCTGTTATTTCTCTTTATTGCACAGGATTCAGTGCGATACAATCAGAGTTAAATTCTTGACTTTTGTGGGTATTGTAATTGCCTAGTCTGCAAGAAAAAACTACTAGGGCAGAGCTCTGAATCAGTGCACTTTATTAATAGGTCCATGGTCCCCTCCAATGAAGTGGACCCCAGATCTTTCTTACTGTCCAGAAAAGCTCCATTCTTTTAAGAACTTGTTTTTATAACGCTTCATTCCAGATTTAATACTTGAACATTCTAGAGGGGCTATTACAGAAATTACAGAAACCTATTGGTTGATAGATCTTGCTTCAAGGACCAAAAATGATACATCAGTTAGAAATAGTATATCAGCAGGGAGTTGTAGGTTAGGCAAAGCATAGGGCATTTCCTCTAATTAAGTGATCATAAGATGGCCATCTATTCATGTTAGACAAAAATAGACAAACAGGAGCGGTACAGAGGTACAAAAATAAATTGGGGGATTTTTCATGTAATTGAGTCACCTTCACCATGCTGGGCTTGATTACTATAACAAGGCAAAAACAAGAGTGGAGGTCCTAATCATTTACCTTCCTCATCTGTAAAATGAGAATATTATCTGTAGTAACTTCTTCACAGGTTGTTGGAAGGGTCAAATGAGATATTACATATATATATATATGTGTGTGTGTGTGTGTGTGTATACATAGATATAGATATAGATATATAGATATAGATATAGATATAGATATATCAACAATGATTATGGCATGGAGATAACTTTGAGCTTTCAATAGCTAAGCCAATGGAAAATAAGTTCTATCAAGCTCTACCAAGCTGGAAAATGCTTCAAATCCAAGCCTGGCAAAGAACCATGGGTCTGCCATGCAAGAAGCAGCCTAGCTAAGAACAAAAGTCTAATCCCCAGGTGATCACTTTTCTTGTCCAGCAGCAAGATGGACAGTAGAGGAACAAAATAGTTCTCTACACTGATGAAAAGAATGCTCTCAGGAACATATTCATAGAGTTAGGAATCTTTAATAGCCTCAGAATTGGAAGGAACCAACTAATGCAAGACCCTCATTTTTACAGGTGAGAAAACTGAGACCCAGATACACTAAGCATTTTGTCCAAGGTCATGTAGGCATTAGATCCCAAACTCTGAGATCTTCTTATACCCTTTTCCATGATACTGTCTGAAGTATTGGAATACTCTAAGCTCAAGACTTTATTAAGCTCTTTAAAGTCAAAGTCACGACTTTTCTCTTTAAGGACTTTTCAATCCAATAAATTCTACCCTCATTTCTTTGGTTTCAACCAACCCCCTTAGGTGAAAAAGCAGCAACTGGGATCGTGAGAGAGAAATATGATAATCAGGATAGTCTTATATGTCCAGCAAAGCAGCTAAAAAGCTGGTCTGGGCTATGGACATATCATCCCTGGAGAGTGACCTCCCCTGAGTAGTGCAGTGAATTCAGTCTTTTTCAATTGTGTCCTTTCTACATGACCCCATTTGGGGCAAAGATGCTAGAGTAATTTATCATTTTCTTCTCTAGCTCATTTTACAGATGAGGAAACTGAGGCAAGCAGATTTGAGTGAGTTGTCTGCACAAGAGTTACACAGCTAGTAGCTATCTGCTTTGAACTCAGTCTTCCTAACTTCAGGCCCAGCATTCTATCCCTTCATTACCTACGGCCCCCCCACACCATAAATAGAAATAGAGCTAATCAGATTCTTCCTTCCTTTAAAGACAGCATGTCTTTTCTCTAGGGGAATATGCTTTATTCATTGACCTTTTTTTTAAATTTCCTGATTCTTAAATAAAAGTAAATTTAAGATGCCTGAGGGCAGGAACTGTCTACCTTTTTGCATTTGTATCTTCAGTATCTAATACCATAAGGGCCCCATGCTTAATACTCGTCAAAGTATCAAGAGCTTCTGATCACCAAGATTCTTTCCCTGGGGGTCTACAAACTTGTTTTGCAGCAAAGCAATCATTTCAATATAATTGGTTCCTCTTGTAATGCCATTCATTTTATTTTATGCATTTTTAAACATTTTTTTTCTGAGAAGGGATCCATGATTTCATCACACTTCCAAAGGAACCCATAGCACATGAAAGTTAAGAATCCCTGACATGGAGCTAAAAAAGCAAAATGGGATTTAATGGATACTGTTCAAGACCTGGAAACAGAAAAATTTCATTTTAAATCTCTTGAAAGGGCTGCAGGAGGCTATCTGAGCCTCTGAGGTGTATGTGTTTGTGAGTGTGTGTAGATATGTATACATATATGTGTGTATATACATATACCTACATATATACATGGATGTTTGGATATAAAACATGGGCAATTGAGTAGCATAGTGGATAGAACAGTGGGCCTGGAGTCAAAAAGACTCATATTCACAAATTCAAATCCAGCTTCAGACACCTTACTTAGCAGTGTGACCCTGGGCACGTAACTATTTTTGCCTCAGTTTCCTCATCTGTAAAATGAACAGGAGAAAAAAAATGGCAAACCACTCCAGTAGCTTCACCAAAAATACTACCGAATGGGGTTGTGAAAAGTCATGAAACAACTAAACGACAACAGAAATAGGTTTACATATATAGAAGGGTGTGTGTATAAAATCTTATTTGATCTTTACAATAACCCCATGAATGCTACAAAACACCAAAGAAGAATAAAAATCAAGAACTTGGAAGCAAACTTGGCAGGTCTCTAATCTAATATATCTAAAAAAGGATACTCACAATAAAGGATTATTTGCCCTTTACTTGAAGACTTCCCTTTTCATTTTTGAGCCTCTTCCCTCAATGTAACTGGCTTGTGAGCTCCTTGTTTCCTCGCATGAGACTGGTCCTCTGAACCTTCTCAAGTCTGTGTTTAAACAATACATTAATAACATTTCTAAGGTTCAACCTCTGATTTTATGTGCTAAACACAGGCACACCATTATTTGCTTAGCTGGCATGCAAGCACAAACATAAATAAGGAGCAAGAAGGTAGAAATAGATGTAGATGTATGTGTTTATGTACATAAGCATATGTGCATTTTATTTTTTTAAGTTTTATTAGGCAACACAGACCAAAATGCCAAAAACAGAAGAAAATTGAAACAACCTAACAGGTAACATATCTTTCTTATGCTTCCAGGAACAATATCCTGCAGGAAGTCTTGGCCCTCCATTACTCAAGGTATTCACAAATTACCCACAAAACTAATTTGCAGACCACCACAGCAGGATAAGAAGAAATGGCTTCAATAAGTCTGGATGATCTTTTCTTCAAAGGGCAATTAGGTTTCAGATGGGCAGAATTGATTACTGAAGAACATGTCGGGGGAATGAGACCACCCAATGAACTGGATATAGCAGAACTCCCTATTCTGTCTCCTCTCTCATGGGTCTTAAAGTAACTCCCTCAGAGCCTTCAAGCAAATGCTCGCTCTTCTCAACAATCTACCAGAAAATAAAACACAATGTCAGATGAAAGAAAGGAGAACATTTTTTGTCCCTTGCTTATAAATGCTAGATTTTAGAATTTACAAGAGATAAGAAAAGTTTCCTCCTACTGTTTTTTCATTGAAAAGGACTTTTCTCTCCAATATTTCCAGAGGGAAAAAAATTCATTTTGGTTTTCCACCACAAAAAAGTTATGTTTCCTGTTTTTTCCTACAAAGACATTATTCATTTGTGTTCAACAATTTGAACCATATTCCATCACTTCTCTATCCACTGGTGACCAATCCAGAGGAATCCAACTTAGGCGATCTTTTATGTCAAATCATTCACTAGACTGATACATCTTTAACTCTCAAGTCTCATTTCAGAAGTTTCCTAGAGGTTCTCCAGAGACAAACTTAGATCCATGAACCAGAATAAGCAAGAGAAGTGGCTTGCCATAAACCCCTCTACTGACAGAGTACTTCACTTCAGTAGCCAAAAAGTCTTTAAATGGAATTTAGTCTGAGGCAGTCAAAGAACCTCCCAAGTAATAAGTCCAAAACTATGGATAATAGGAAAAGAAAGGAGAGGGTAGGGTATGAGTTCACTTCTGATAACCATCCCTCAGTGTATGGGGACAGACAGTCTCATAGCCTTTGGGTACCACTCATGATGTTATATGGTGCTATTGATTAAAGCCTTACCCATAAGACTGGGCAATCAGTTGCTCTGTCTACAGTAATGATGTGTGATAATATTGGGGATCAGGGCCCCATAACTCTGCAAACAGTTCTACTCTTTCATTTTATCTAGAAGAAACAGAAAATGAAGTCTGGCTGATTGCCCTCAAAACTGCTAAGTCTTCTTTGACTTTAAAAAATTACCCCCCAGAGCTCAGGGTCTGCTCTCATCAGCCAGGCAATGAGCTAGCTACATTTACTGCTAGCCAAGCAAGGCAAGAAATTCGAATTTGGCCTCCTTCAGCAAAATTAAAGCCAGAAGAAACCTACAATATGATCCAGCTAAAATCCTATTTAAATTCTCAAAGCTTAAGAAATAATTTCTGAGATTGTCTTTGACTTTCTAATAATTCCAAAATTAGGAGCTCTCTAAGGGAGCTATGAATGTCTTATAGGTCCTCCTACAGAAGACAATATGGAAGCATATGATTTAAAAGAAAAATAACAGCTAGTCTTGAGTTTCACAGCTTCCTGGCAACTTCTAAACCTATTTTCCCTTTTTTCCATGATCAGATCTAATGTTCCAATGATCAGTCTAATTCTTATTTTACAGACTGTGATACAAAAAAATCAGAAATGTTAAGAGGTGTTTCCAAAATGACTTCCCCAAGTAGTTAAGTAGCAAAATCAGAATTAGAACTCTCATCTTACAATTCCTGTTCAAGCATTCTAGGGCACAATGCTTTTCTTTCTCTTTGACTCCATCTGCATAGATCTATGCTCCTCCTTTGCATAGCTTTCTCTTCTGGTTATTATAGCCACATATATCATGAACTCCCTGATGTAACCTAACCAGGATTTGCTAAGGTTATTAAGGAGAGGAAGGAGAAGTAATCATCATCCTCATCATCAATCATCATCAATATTTACATAGCCTTTTAGGGTTTGCATAGCTCTTTCTCACAACTATCCAAACCCAATGGAGAGATTGGGCAGTAAAAAAAAAAAAAAACCAACCTCTGGAGACAGCCTTCCCCATTGTCTCATCCTCATTTGGAATGGAGTGGAATGAGCATTTATTAAGCACCCTACTATGTGTCTGCACTGTTCTACGTGCATTACAAATATTGTCATTTGATCTTCACAATAACCTTGCCAAGTAGGGGCTAAATTACTATTCCTACTTTACAGTTGAGTAAACTGAGGCAAACAAGGGTTAAGTGACTTGCCCAGGCTCATACAGCTAGTAACAGTCAGAACCAGATTTGAATTCAAGTTTTCCTGACTCCAAGCCCAGGACTCAATCCCAATGTACAATCTAGCTGCTTTTTCCTCCAGATATCCCAATTCCCTCAACTCTGACTCCATCAGGGCTGCCAGTCAGAAAGAGTAAAATGACTATTCATGCTTTTTGGATGATATGAGAGTCAACAACTTGAATCCTTCTAATAAAAGGAAAAACTATCAGGTGTTATGTTCCCCACTCCTATACCCTTCTATCCCCTGACACCACCATAAAACCTAGCAATGTTCCTCAAGCATCCCCTGCTCTTTGCCATTTACTCTTCTGCTTAATCCTTAGGACTTCCAGGTTTTTTCATTTGCCTTGCAATTGAACATGCTTATCATTGTCTCCTTCTTAGAATGTAACTCCTCAAGAGAAGAGTTTACCTCATTTTGTTTGTTTGCATTCTAGGGACTTATTTAGCCTAACTCTTGGCACATATTCAGCATTTAATAAACACATTTTCATTCATTCATTTGTTTATTCATTCATTTTACAGGTGATAAAACTGAGTCTGGGAGAATCAAAGTGAGTTCCTAAGATCTCAGGTTATAAAATGGCAGAGATGAGAATCAAAGCCAGGACTCCTGAATCAAATTACAGTGCAACATACTTCCTCTCCAAATACTCCATTAAAAAAAAAAGGAAAAACTAGAGTTTGAACAAAGAATTTATTTAACAAGTCAAAAGTATTTTACTTTCCCTGTGCTGCATGTGCTGTATTGTTAACTTTTATCAAAGGAGTTCATATCTTAGAAATCGCTCAAAAGTTTCAAACATAAGCGATGATTGATGGCTGGTCAAAAGAACATCCAGAGAGTGATAAGCTGTAGATCGGAAGGCGCTGAGCCTGCTTCAGGATTGCCTGGCTGGGCCTTTCAAATTTCTTTCATCACAATCTGTGACTGTAAGCACTCCGGGGCGAGAACAAGCCTGGACTTTGTGGAATATTCTTAACTGCTGATATGTAATCCATATAGCTGGTGGTTGCAACCCAAGGATAAATGATTTAAAGAAATGGAGACACAGGGGCTGGTTTTTTAAAAGGAAAGTTGGAGGGGGGAGAAAAAAGAGTGAGAACAGTAAGATTTATGTTAACCCATTGGGAGTGCACTGGAAATCTCTTTGATGAAGGATTGAGATTGCTTTGATGCAGACTTTATTGAAGCAAAAAGTAAGTGTGGTACCCAGGGACTCTGGGTGATGAGGTCACTTATCAGTCTTCCCTGGCTTTGAGTTTGCTTTTGCTTTCAAAATTCACCATGGTGTCAGATGCTCTCATACTGCTCTATAGAGAAAATACCTCTATTTCAAGAAGAGGCTTTTATAAAGGTGGCAATTCCTATTGTAATTAGCAGAAAATTTGACTGGTAAGAGAAAAAAATGCCATGATATAAATGGTACACAGACATAGACCTAAGAAAAAAAAAATACACACATTTACACACACACACATATACACAGACACAGACACTCCAAATATATAAATGTAATTAGTAAAAAGATGATTAAAAATATTTGGAAAGAGAATTAACAGCTTGGAACAAGGGATATTATGCAAATACTCCACTGCTGGAAATTTCACTTTACCACATGCTATTCCCAACAAGGGGATGCTCAAGGATGCCATAGGTCACAGAGCACTGGCAGGAGTCAGAAAGATTCATGTTTCTGAATTCAAATATAGCCTCAGATACTTATTAGCTATGTGATCCTGGACAAATCATTTAACCCTATTTGCCTCAGTTTCCTCATCTGTAAAATGAATTAGAGAAGGAAAGGGTAAACCACTGCAGTATCTCTGCCAAGAAAACCCCAAATGGGGTCATGAAGAGTCAGACACAACTGATAAACGACTGGATAACAGCATCCTCCACAAGCACAGATCCTATCTCATCTTATGCAGTGGACCCTAAGTTCAATTAGGATCAATGCTATGACATAGCAGCCCACAAAACAAATGTGGTCTTAGGGCTATGCTTATAGAGGCACAGTGTCTAGGCCAAGGGAGGTGATAATCCTGCTGTTCTTTGCCTCTGACCACATATGGAATATTGGATTCAGGTTCTGGCAGAGACATTTTAAAGGAGTTACGGATATGCTGGAGAGAGTCCAAAACAGGGTGACCCAGATGACAAATAAAATTGTGTTCATGCCATATGAAGATGATTAGACTGAAGGAACTGGGGGTGTTTAGTCTGAAGAAGAGAAGACAATGGGAGCAAAAGATTGCTGTCTTTGGATTTTTTAAGGGTTGTCAGGTCGAGAAGGGATTAAATAAATTCAACTTAGTGCTCAACAGGCATAAAACTAGGAGAAATGGGTGGTAAATTAGGGCTGAAGGTAAAGCAAAACTTTCTTAATCTATTACACAAAAATGTAATGACTGCCTTGGGAGATGGAGCTTGCCTCCATCGGAGGGCTTTCAGCAAAGGTTGAGTGAATCTTATTAGGGTTGTCATCAAATCGGGGATTCTTGTTCAGGTATGGATTGCAGGTAGGTGATCACCAAGATTGCATCTGGCCCCACAATTATGAGATCCATGCAGGGACTCTCAGAGGTCCCTTGAAACTAATTTTTAAATCCCCCATAGTCATAATTTCCAAAAATAAAGGTTCATGAAAACAAAATAGGGCATTCAAAAAAAGGCATTATATGAATTTTATCTAAATAGCCTTTTCTAATATTTCCTTGAAAATACACTAATTATTTAGTTTTTTCATATATTCCCAGTAAAATCCCATTTCTGACATCTGTGACCATTCTGTGACCATCCAAAAATTTTCATCCTCAAGCTAAACACTGATAGTTCTTTTTTGGCTAAAATTATGATACCCTTTGAGTTTAAAGCCCAGACTCAATAACCTTCCTGGCTTTGCTTCTGATTGGCCTTCCCTCTACTTCTGTCCTACAGTGATCATTCCATTGAACTTGAGGGCGCAAGATGTGTCATACACTAGAAAGAACAATGTTAGATTTTCTCATGAATGGTATATTCCCCAAATTGTCCTTCATTAAACCATTCACTTTAATAGTCCAAAACAACTCTCAGGTTTATAAGACCTCTACTATTCTAGTGGCAAGCTATCTCTGCTCTGGACATACTTCCTTTTTCCTGTCTTGACAATCTGTTATCCTGAAACGTTCAATGCTCTATGCTTAGACAACTGATTATCCCCAAATCAACCTTTGACATCTTTCTTTCTCTGACTCCAAATATGGGTCACCAGTCAAATGCATCTGACTGAAAATCCATCTCTTCCCTGGGAAACTAATAGTCGTCCCCTAGATCATTAGTCAGGGACAAGAAGACATCTCAAACCTATAAGGTGATGCCCTTGCACAGGATGAGGGAAGAGGTGGCAAATGGCAGCTTTGTTATTTACCACTTAGTTCCCAGTCACAATCCAGAGCTGAGACCAGTACTTCAGAGTGGGATTCCAGGATGGGGAGCAGTAGTTCCAAGGTAAGGAATGGTAGGAGACTTTAGGCTTTGCAATACATCAAAGAACAAGTTGAGAAGCAAATGGTAGTTCTGTGGCTTTAACTCTAGGAGCAGAGGAGAGTCTCCCTGCAAGAGAATAATCAGGGTAAGAATCCCAGATTACTCTGATAATACTCAATCCTACAGAGCTTGAAGAGCTGGCCAACACCAGTCTCCTGGGATGTCCCAACAACGGGAAAGTTGCACAGACTCAAAATCAAGTCAGGAACTTGCAGAGTTTAGACTAAGACAGTGCTGACCAAGTTTTATCCTTTTACCTTTACCTTTCACTTTTTCATACTTCCCTTTAGGAGTGTTGAAAGTCTACAGATCTGGAGCCAGAGCGGTCCCTGAGATTCTGGAATAACACAAGAATCAAATACACCCCAAAAAAAACAGCAAAAGGATTCAAGAAAAAAAAGGATTCAGCCTGGATATCCCCCTGAGGTATATGCAGAATCCTACCTTAACATAAAGTCTGAAGTCATGAAGCAGACTGAAAAAGGAGCAAAATAAAGAATCCCAACATAATGAGCTATTATTGCTGAAAGGGATACTCAAAAATAAGAAACCAAACAACTCCAAAGCGTCAGAGAAAAACATCTCATTCACAAATCCAACTGGGTTTCTAGAAAACATAAAGTAATTGTTTTTTAAAAAGCTAAAAACTATTCTAAAAACAAAATGTGAGTGCTAGACAAAAAAGGGGGGGAAACTGAGAGCTATGAGGGGAAAAAAAGATTTGGAAAGAGAATTAACAGCTTGGAACAAGGGATATTATACAAAGGAAGGGGGAACTTCTTGAAAATAAGAATTGACCAGACAGAAATTAATAACTCAGAGAGATAATAATGTTTTAAAAAAAACTCATTAAGTGTCTCTGAGTCAATTAAACTTCCTAGTATAAAGGGCCCAGGACACCAGCTGCCTCCCACGTTAACTCCTAAAATTAATGGGGAGTTGGTGGAGCTGCTTGTGCCAACCCTGGAGGCTATCTCACTTCAAGATTATTATAACCTTACCTTTTTTCTTTCTAAAGTGACCTAAAGGTTATGTCCAAGACCTGATTGCCCTACTGGCTATTGCTTGGATTTCTTTTATTAAGTTTTTGACCTTCTCTTATGGGTGGGTAGTAAATTACACTGAAATAAAGGCTTAATTTTTCTGAACATTATAATTGTTTAGTTCTTTTGTGAAATCTTCTTTAAGTCCCCAAACTGCTATAATGGACCTGGATCAAAATCAATACCAAGTTGGGCATATTTCACAACTGACCAGATCAACTCAAATTCTCCTTTCTTTTTTTTTTCTTTTTGTTGCAATCTTCCGAAACTGGTAGCTCTTTTTATACCATTCCACCCCACCCACCTTCTCTTTCTTCTCTTTGATGTCTTTCTGAATATATTCTTTGTCCTTCTTTTTGAATGGATGTATACTTGACAAAGAAAAAGAAAAATGAGAAACAGTCTGCTATACTGGAGTGGTGACCTATAAGCCTTTTTTTCATTTTTAAAAATTTCCCAATGCCCCATGAGAATTTGTAAAGATCTTGGATTATATTGGTTGATGTTGTCAGTCCCAGTCTGGGGACAAAAGAAAAAGGCTCCACAGGCCTTTACCACAGACCTAGAGGGACAAATTGAGATGCAGACTCTCCATCAGCATTCTACAGGCTCCCCAGCCTCTTCAGCTCCCATCCCCAAGGGTCAGCACAGTCTCACATCTGGAAGGCTATTTTTAAGTAAAATCAGAGGCTTCTTCCAAAGCTTTTTACACCGCTCACTTTATTTCTCACTGCTACATATTCCTTTCTTTCTTTATTTTGTTTCATTCTTTCTTCTTTTGCTATAGCAAAGGGCATATATACTTGTCTAAACCAATCTTTTATATCTCTACTTTTCAGATGAATTTTTTTTTGCTGGTTTCACTATCTCCTCCTTATTGATTCTCTGATACCAGCTGGGCCACTTACTACTTCCATGACCATGAGGAAGTCACACTGCTGCTTGGGGTCTTGATTGTACAATCTGTTAAATGAGGTAATTGGAATAGTCAATCTCTAAGGTTTATTTTCAGCTGGAGAGTGTATGACCTCTCTTTGTGTGTACCCTGATCTGAGAAGTGGTCCTGTTTTGCAGGCCTCAGCACTGCTTAGCTATATTAACATGAGTAAATCACTTAAATTTTCAATGTTCTAGGCAACTCTCAAAGGCTTTAAGTTATGGATGAGTTGATGATCTGCATTGATGGAGGGAATTTCCATACTAAGAATTCCTAACACTAGTGAAATGACAGTTCTGGACCAAGAAGAAAAAAAAAACAAACCAAAATAAGAACAACCTGAGCATTAGGAATACAAATATAAAATAAAATATGTTCTGCCTTCAAAGAGCTATGATCCTCATTCAGCAAAGGGAATACACACACCAAGGAAATCATGAGTTGCTAAAGGATTAAGGTGCAGTCATGTGATTTAATTAATGTGGGCAACTTCCAATATAGAAACTCCTTTCCCCAATGCAACTCAGCAATTTATCTGTAATTTTTAGTCTTAAGAAAATTGCCTAGATCTCTAAAAGTCAAGCAACTTATGTATGATCAAATAAGTAATATATATCATATATTGTACCTGAATTCAGGTCTTCCTGATTCCAAGGCCAAAATTCTACATGATTAGCACACATTAAGGGCTTAATAAATGCTTATTAACTTGATTCAGTTCTTTAAAACTGAAATAGATCAATGAAAAGTTTATAGTAAGTTAAAAAGTAAAGTTTCTTCTAACTACCAAAGCTATTTGCCCCACTCACTTTATTTCTCATTGCCATATATTCCTTTCTTTCTTTATTTTCCTTCACTCTTTCTTCTTTTGCTATAGCAAAGGTCATATATACTTGTTTAAACCAATCTTTTATATCTCTAGTTTTCAGATGAATTTTTTTGGTTGGTTTCACTATCTCCTCCTTATTGGTTCTCTAATGCCAGCTGAGCCACTTATTACTTGTAGTAAAAAAAAAAAAGAATGGGAAATGTAGTAAGTGTCCATCAGTTTGGAGATTGTGTAAATCAATTGCAGCATACAAATAAAACAGAATATTGCTATCTTGTGAAAAAAGTAGATTTGTACAAATCAAAAGCTCATGAAAAGACTTATATGATCTGATAGAAAATAAGCAGAACCATGAAAGCAATATACACAATGAATAAAGCATAAATGAAAAGAAGAATAAAAGTATATTGCATGCTAGTTAAGTATATAATTACTGTACAATTAAATCATTAGATCGTAAATTCCTTAGAGTAGGGATTGTTCCCCCCCCCTTTTTTTATCCCCAGCACCTAGCACACTCATGGAAGGCACTTAAGAAATATTGATTGATGGATTGATTACAATAGCTGAGCTTGGTCCTGAGTGCAAGTGGAAAAAATGAAATTCTCTCTTTTTTTGGAGAACAGGATGAGATGGGGTGGAGAGAAAAGAAAAAGTGTAAAGACTGTAGGTATAGATTATCACAGAAACAGCTGGAATGCTGGATGATGTTGTACTGGTCTTATTCTCTTTCGTTTTTTTGTTCCTTATTACAATGGATGGCCCACTGGGTAGGGAAGAAGAAAAGAAAATATTTGGAAATTAAGGGGATAAACTAATGGTACAATTTTTTGAGATAATTTTGTAGCACAAATATGCTCCTCTGTACCTCCTCCTAGTTCTCCCCACCCCAAAGAGAGCCTATCTCTTATATATAGTGAGGGCAAAGAAATCATCAGACATCTAAATTGCCTGAAAAGAACTAAGTAAATACAAGAGATTACATCTTTCCTGCTGTTTCCTGTCTTCCTCCAAATCAAGCTCTTTTAAATACATCTCAGGTTAAACTCAAGAAGAAAACTCTAAAGAATCTATTCCTCTCCAGCAGGAAGATTCTTATTAAATAAAACAAAAATACTCTAACTCACTCAGTTGTGCCTCTTTCAATAACTTCCTGTGTGTCATGGGTCTAATCTCTTCTCCCCTAGGAATCTCAGTCTCTTCATCTATACAATGAAATGAGTTGGTCCAGATAAATTCAAAGGCTTCTCCCAGATTTAACCTATAATCCTGGGAGCCACTAGTGGCCATTCTTAGTCAGGAACTTTTCAGCCCTCCCTTGCCACAAGTAACTGGGCTGTGAAGGAAGCTTTTTAGCAAAGCAGATAGATAACAACCTCCAGTGGATGAAACCCAGGAAACATTATTGAAAATAGAGTCTGTTGGAAATGTGGCTGGAGGGAATGCTCAACTGGAACCACAGCACTGGTCTCCTAAGGCATTGCCCTAATGATGGCACTTAGCATCTAAGTGATAAAGCACAGTTCTTCCCAGGCCCTCAAGCTGCCCTTTCCTTGCCTCTAATATACTCAGAACTGAACAAATGATAGAAAGGACAGAGCTTTCCACTGAATGACAGGATTGGGGAACTCCCAAGCAAGGGACATCTATAGCCTAAAATCATGGGACTCCAAGGGAGCTTGGAAGGTTAAGTAGTTCAACCTCTGGCCTTCAGGCAAGGTCTCACCTAAACTACCCCCAAATAAGACCTATCCTATTTTTAACATCTTCCAAGAAGAAAATTCAATAGTTCAAAGCCTTTCTTATCCACAGAGGTAAAGAGAAGGTTAGGAAGTTTACAAATGAAAACTTGAACAAACTAACACAATTAAAAAGTAGAGAACAGCCTTGTGCAATGGAAAAGTTCCTAGATGTGAAACCCAAAAGCCTTCCTTCAAATCCAAGCCCTCACTGCCACCTGAGTGAACTGGGGACAGGTTGCCTTTTTTGCACCTCACTCCCTCTTCTGCAAGACTGGGCTGAACAAGGATGACCTTCAAAAGATAAAATTGTGGTCCTATATTTTCTATCATTTAGGTACAGGGAATGAGCCTGTGATTTCATTTGTATAGGAAACCTTCTGGGCAAATCTAAGGACTACAGATAAATGACAGAGAGACAGAAAAAGATTGGCAGATAGGCAGGCTGGAAATGCATTTATTAAGCATTTTTTATGTATCAGGCATTGTTCTATGTGCTAGATATAGATAGATGGATAGATAGATAGATAATTTAAATAGATATCAATATCTATATATCTATATAAATATATATTATATCCTAATGGGGAAAGATAAAGGAGATGAGGAGAGGCAAGGATTTCCAAGGAGATGTGATCAAGAAATATCCAGAAAAATGGGTAGAAGCCTAGATTGTAGCAAGATCAGGTAAAATCTCACACATTTCCCTCCAATGAACAAAATCCAAATTTCTAGATTGGGACTTGATGTAATCAGCGAAATTCATTAGGGATAAAAGTAAGGTTCCTGAACAAATTCATTTGAGTGAACTACCATAAAAAAGTGTTCTTGTGAAGAGGAGGTAATCATTTTAATTGGCTACAAGCTCAGTACAAATCAATAGTATGATATAGCAGCCACAAAAGCTCATGTGAATAATTTAAACAGAAAATAACACTAAAGGGTTGCACTGATGGTCCCTCTGTGAGATCTTTCTGTCGTTAGATATAGGCTTGGCACTCAGTGATGGGAAGAACTCTGGAGTTTTTTCTAGCTCATAGGAGACACAGTAGCAAGAGTGGAGCGGGAAGGCTGCCTTGGGAGACAAGGGGCCTCTTGGCTATTCCCCTTTTTCAAGCAGAACCCTGTCCAATAGCCACACTCTAAGAGTCTCCAATCACCAATTCTAGGTTCAGCTATGGTGACTGCAAATTTTTATTTCCTTTCTCCCCAAGCACTTGGAAGGGGTATCTCATGCCCAAGGAAATATTCCTGCCTTTTTTCTGGAATATAAAAGCACGATAATTTGTCCTTTACTATTTTTCTAAATCCCAAAGAATCCCTAAAGAAACTGGGTAGGATTATTCAAATCATCACAAGCAATCAGCCAGATTACAGTAAAGGGAGGACTTGGAAGCTGCATATTCTTTGTTTTGCAGCACTCATTTTTTCAGAGGACATAATTCATTTGGAACAGTAGGATCACAGGAACCTATTTTAGAACCTGAAGGGAATTTAGGAGTCCTTTAGTCCAACTTCTCATTTTAAAGTTGAGTAAACTGAAACCCAGAGAAGTGTATTGGTTTGCCTACGTGTAATAAGTAGCAGAGACAGGCTTTGAACCCAAGTTTTGTCCACACTCTACAATGGGTCACAATGTGTTACAGTTTACACTCTTCTGACATTTAGCCTAAAGAAAAAAAATGACGGGGTGAGAAAGGAACAGAAGAGCTGTCTTTAAATATTGGAATGACTGTCTTGCAGAAAAGGGATTACATTTTTTTAGGGAAAAACTTGCTGCCAAGAAGTGGAAGACTTCAAGACGCAAACCCCAACAGAATAAGAATCTTCCCCAAAAATCAAGTCCAAAAGTTGCTGCTTTGGAAGATAATGAGTTCCTCCTTCTTGGATGTCTTCAGAAGGAGACTGGATGATTCTTTCTTGGGGAGCCATAGAATGGTTGTGTGTTTCAGATATGCTTAGAGTAGATGAACTTCCAACCGTAAGATTCTATGATCTGCTTATTCTCATCCTCTTAAGTGGTCAACAACTATTAGCACATTCATTAATTAGAGTCACTGATTGGACTTCTTTTATCAACTCTTATATTTCTTAGTTTAAACTGAGGTCTTTTTAGTTTTTTAGTCATTACCATCTATCAGGAAGAGATAATGAGCTTGAATGACAAATAAGTGTGTGAATGAAGGAAGGTTTTTCTCAAGGTGATAGTTTTTCAGAATGATGGTTGTCAGGAAGACATAGATGTTTTCCTTTGGCTACCAAATGAATAGCTGCCACTAACAAGACCCTAATTAATAAATATATAATGAACATTTTTTTAGAAAGGCAACATGGAATAGAGAAGAAAGAGCCACACTTAAAAGGAGGAAGACCTGGGCTCATAAGCTTCTTGAAACATTGTTGTTCAGTCATTTCAATCATGTCTGATTCTTTGTGACCATCTTTGGGGTTTTCTTGACAAAGATATTGGAGTGCTTTACCATTATTTCTTCAGCTTATTTTATGGATGAGGAAACTGAAACACCTGCCTTCATTCACACACATGTTTGTCATTCAAGCTCATTATCTCTTCTTGACAGATAATAATGACTAAAAAACTAAAAAGACCTCAGTTTAAGTGACTTGCTCAGTCACACAATTAGTGTCTTGAAACCAGATTTGAACCCAGGGAGATGAAACTTCCTGACTCCAGATAGAACTTTCTACCCCACGTGCAACCTGTCCCATTCCTAACACATACAGCTAGGTACTGATTGGTAGGAACAAGGAATCCCCTGAAATAGTTTCAAGTATTCAAATTCACACTATTCAAGTTTTATAAAATATGATCATTGGTTCCAACCCAGTGGAAATATGCAGTGTGAATTAAAATAATTCAACCACTTCAGGGGATTCATTATTCACACTAATCAGAAACTTACTGTACTAGGTATATAATTCAAGTCACTTCATCTCTGGCTATCCCCAATAACTGATTTTTTCAGTATAAACTGTGACCAAAGTTATACAAAAAGGGTCTGATTTGGGGACAGTCCCCCAAAATCATAGCTTTTGGATCATATTACCTCCAACCCAGAATTGCCTCTTGAAAATATAGCTCAAACAAAGTTCATGTTTAGGTCTCCACATATATATAGATGACAGGCTACTATGAGTCCCTTAAGTTACTTTTGCATTCCATTTGTGGGATAAAATAAGAACAACCCTATGCTCAATATTCAATATTACCTTAAATACTTATATAGGAGCTCAACTGGAGAGTAAAGCTTCAAGGATATAAAATGACATCATCAAAATTTTTTTATTCCCCCAAACATTTTACAAGAGCAATGCCACAACAGACAAGGGAACTCTCTTGGCTATTCTACTTTTCCATTTCTCTCATGGACCTCTCACTTCACACAAACTTGCCTGAAGAACAGACCCCCACCACCACTACACTGCAACAGAGTTCCAATCACCAACTCCAGGATCAAATATGGTTACTATAAATTTTTATTTGCTTTCTCCCTTAGGTATCAAAGTTCGTTTTTGGGTCTCTGGTCATTGGCTTGAGAGAGAGACAGAAACAGAGAGAGACAGAGACAGACAGAGAGAAAGAGACAGAGAGAGAGAGACAGAGAGACAGAGACAGAGACAAAGACAGAGACAGAGACAGAGACAGAGAGAGAAAAGGAAGGAGACAGGGAGAGAGGGAGGAAGAGAGGGAAGGAAAGGAAGAGGGAAAGGGAGAGGGAGAGGGAGAAAAAAAGGAAGAAGAAGAGGAAGGAGAGAGAAAGCTCTATCAAATCAGTGGTAAAAAATTTTCTTCTAGACCTAGCATAAAGGGTTGGCTCCATCCAACTTAACCAATCCTATCCTGAAATAATAAATTGCTCCCCAATCTATGATACTCAGTCATTCATCCTCAAAGAAGTATGAATGAGTCTATAACTGCTAATGGCATGCCATACTTTCCCAGCAAGATGCAAAATCCCACACAAAATCTGTAAGTTCATCAAGCTGTTCAGAAATATTTTCTGACCAGTTTCCTTGATTAATTAATTACAAAAGAATGATGATCTGCTTCAATGGAGGAAATTTCTATTCTGGGAGTTCTCTACTTGGATGAAATCATAGGCCTGAATCAAAGAATAATAAAGTCTACTTTCAGAAAATTCACCCAAGTTCTCTTTAGTAGCCTGAAACATTAACAGCTATGCAACTTTGACATCCTTAGAATGTCAAAGAATACCCAGGCACAAAACTAGAGTAAGAGAAACTTGAGAATAAAAAGTTTGATCATTTCATTTTCTATATTTGGAGCTCTACTTAGTTTTCTCTCTCTCAGAGAGCTCCAAAGACATATATGCACATTAGTGTGCTTTTTTGTTACTAGTATCTATTGTTTATAGAAAGGAAATAAACATGTATCAAATGCCCATAATGTGCCAGACACTGGGCAAAGCACTTTATAAAGATTTCACTTGATCAACACAACAAATCTGGGAGATAGTAGGTGTTATTATTATCCCCATTTTACAATTGAGGAAACTGATATAAAGATTAAGTGACTTGCCTAGGTAACATAGCTACCTAGCAATAATAATAATAGTAATAGGTACCATTTATATAGTTCTTACTATTATATATATATATGCACCAGATACTATGCTATGTACTTTACAAGTATTATTTTATTTGATTTTCACAACAACCCTGAGAGATAGAGGCTGTTATTAACCCACATTTAATAATTGATGAAATTGAGGAAGTTATCTATTTTATTTGTTATTAAATATTTTGCCCTGCATTTGTCAGTTACTGTGTGTCTGAGAGTGTATTTGAACTACCACTATATTTATAGTTTATACATAGACAGTGGCAGGTAGCTTTGACTAGAAGCAAATGCAAAACCAAATGGACAGGAGCTCAAAAAAAACCCTGACATTTATGTCACTTCTTTACATATTCCTTTTTTATATATCATTCTGTGTGTGATCCTTACAACAGAGATGTATTATTATTATTATTATTATTATCTCCCTTTTATAGATGAGGAAACTGATCTTCATAAATATTTGAATCACCTGCCCAAGATTCTACAACTAGTATGTCTCAGAGGTGAAATTTGAAATCAGGTATTCCTGATTCCAGGTGCAATGCTACATCTACTTTACCATCCTGCATTTTATACTAAAAATTCATCAAAAGATAATTTTGCACAAAAGTTATTCACTTTACAGGGGTACTTTTCAAGAGCGGGATATTCTCCTATATTTAATTTAGAACTATGACTTGAAGCACTGTATGTTGTTAATAAACTCACAATGATCTTGATAATTTGATGGATCTGTGATCTCATCATGTAGGTTCTCTTCCCAATGGTACATATTGACAATGAGCTGTGCATTCTCAAGATGGGCAATGCTTGTCCCTGTCCTCCCATCACTCTTCCCCAATAGGTCCATCCAACATTTTGAGGTCATTTTGTCCATCTGTTAATCCTCATTCTCACTATATGACCATCTCACTTTCTATTCCAGTCACATTCACTTGATGTTATCCTTTCTAATCCTTCTCCTGCACAATCCTTAATTTTTCACATACCCTTCATGTACCTCTCCACATATTATTAACTTTTAGAGATAGGAAGCTTTGTTTTTCTCTGCTCTTAAACCAAAGCGAAGAAGTGGACAGGAAGTTCTGACAGTCATCAGCAGTCTAGATACTGACAAGTTTGTACAATGATAATGAGGGTCATTTGACAGAAGGCTCACACCGAGAATTCAGTGATGTGCTTGGAGATTTATTGTGTTAAAGGCTTATTAGAATTTCATGGGGTTTAATAACAGTGATTGTATCTGAAAGCTTAGACATGACTCAGAAGGACTGATGAGAATGATAGTATTAGATGAATAGAATTGAATATCAATATTTCTAAATGCAGAAGGTGGTGAGTTTGAACATGAAGTAAAAGATAGTATGGCATGATGAAAAGAATGCTGGTTTTGAAATCAGGACATCTGAATTCAAATCCTTACTCTATGACATCTAATTTTCTCAATTGTAAAATGGAAGACTGAACTAGATGATAAAGAAAACCCCAAGCCTGCAAATCCAGCAAGTATGTGCAGTGGCAAACCCACTAGATTTTGAATGAGAACTGGGTTCAAGTCCATGATGTGCAACTGATTATATGGAAGATCTTGAGGAAAATATTTTAAATAATCCTCTCTGAACCTCAATTTCCTCATCTTTAAAGTGAAAGCTCAAGACAAGATGATCTTTGAAACCCTTAACAGCTCTAATTTCTAACTAGGATCCAATGAGAAAATTGCATATTCTGCTAACTTTAGCTAAGGATGTGATTTCATCAGTAGGAGCACTCCCTTTTGTGGCATACATGGCTACCTTCACACAATCCAGTTACTAAATCATTTTATGAGCTGTGGTAACCAAAAAATCTATGTCCTAATGGTCATCTATCTTCTGACTATGAGCCTTACTGCTCTGAAGAACTTCAGAAAAATATGAATCTAAAAGAAAATGAGAAGCAGTAATATTCAGAGCCCTCATGCTTAAATATACTTGTAGAATAGTCTTTTCAATGTCCTTAAACCTACTTCCTGCCTATAGACCATAGAGGCTTAAATGTCCTAAGTCTTTCTGTGTCTTTGTGTGTGTGTGTGTGTGTGTGTGTGTGTGTGTGTATCTCTGTCTGTCTCTGTCTCTTCCTTACTTTCTCTTTCCCTCTTCCCTCCCATTGAAATCTGCATCTGTGAAGCAGATGAAAGAATCTATACTCCCCATTTTAGAGACCTCCCATAACAGCTTAAGTATATCTCACAGTTCAGATTCATTTACCACACACATTTTTCCTATAACTCTCTGAAGTTCTTAATAGGGGTTGTTTTTTATCCAGGAGTAAGAAACTTGTGATCAAGACACTTCATATCTCAGCGTTTCAGTTTTCTTATTTATAAAATGATCACATAGCTTATAAATTGGAAATCAGTCTGGGTTCCAATCTTGGGTTAAGACCCTGCTACTGACTAAGTGTAAATTTTGGCTAGTCATATTAAACATTGGTGACTTCATTTTCTCAATTGTAAAATGAGAGAATTAGACTTGGATGTACTTTAACAGTCCTCTCCAGCTCTAAAATACCCTGTACTTCAGAGAGCAAAACAGTAAAGAAATGCACAGAACAGGGAAAAGCTAGTGGTAAATATCATCACATAATTTGGCTCAATCATTTTTCCTTTTAAAAATTTCAAGATACTTTCCACTGATTCTTTCATGTGCTCTGCAGATGCAGATTTCAGTGGGAGGGAAGAAAGGAGGAGGGGAAGGAATGGGAGAAAGGGAGAAGTAGAGAAAAAACTATGAGAGACAGAGAGAGACAGAGACAGAGACAGAGAGGAGACAGAGACAGAGACAGAGAAAGAGAGGCAGAGAGAGAGAGACAGAGACAGACAGAAAGATAAAGAGAGACAGAGCCAAGGACAGAAGGAGACAGAGAGAGATACAGAGAGAGGATGAAAGAGAGACAAAGAGAGACACAAAGACAGAGATAGAAACAGAGATAGAAAAAGAAAGAGGCAGAAAGACAGAGACAGAGAGGGTGGGAAGGGGAGACAGAGACAGAGACAGACAGAGACAGAGACAAAGGCAGAGACCAAAACACACACAGAGAAAGAGAGAGGCAGAGAGAGTGAAGGAGAGAGAGACAGAGCGACAGGGTCGGAGACAGAAAGACAGAGAAAGAGACAGAGAGAGAATGAAAGAAAGAGATAGAGACAGAGAAACAGAGAGAGACAGAGACAGAGAGAGATACACCAGAGAAACAGAGAGAAAGAGACACAGACAGGCAGACACAGAGAGACAGAGGGAGGGAGAAAGAGACAGAGAGATGGGAGAGGGAGAGAGAGAGAAACAGAGACAGAGAGATAAAGACAGAGAGAGAGAGAGAGAGAGAAAGAGAGGGGGGGGAGGGAGAGAGAGGGAATCAGAACATTTAAGTCTGTAGCCAATATATCTTAAGTCTGCCCTCTTTGAGTGTGTGTGCTACAACATTAGTACATTACCTGGTTATACACTACTGGACAATATGACATTATGCCTGCAAATGTGAAAGGATAATATGATGGAAAGGAATGGCGCTTTCTTCCATTGTGCTCCTCCTCTACGGCGATAAATAAGTGGAATTGTGCTCTCCTGATTTATGTTTATGACTGGGATGATGATGATTTATGGGGGCCTGCACACTGACGAGGAGCTGAGTGCTCTACCAGGCTCATAAGAAGAAATGGCTGTGCCCTCTAGGCATGCAAACCAAGACAAACAGTTCAGCCATAAAGCTCCACCTCCAGCCCAGGCAGCCCCTACCAGGCT
This sequence comes from Myrmecobius fasciatus, assembly GCA_023553655.1. Lineage (NCBI taxonomy): Eukaryota > Metazoa > Chordata > Mammalia > Dasyuromorphia > Myrmecobiidae > Myrmecobius > Myrmecobius fasciatus. Next base: position 586,089 of record JAJPUD010000123.1, on the reverse strand, counting down.
CAGCCCGGCAAGGCTGCTCTGGAGTTCTCCTTGGGTGGAGGGAGTTTCCACTGCCCTTCAAAGACTTTGGGGGCAGAAAAACCAAGGGGTGAAGACCGGGCAAGGAGGGAGAAGAAAGGGGAGAGCAGGAAGCGAGCTTGGGGATCATTTGATCTGGCAGCTTCAATTTATACATGAAGAGCCAGGCAGAAAGAGGGGAAAATAAGCTGCCCAAGGGGACCCAACTGGTAATCAATCACCTAATCACCGAGTATTTATTAAAGTTTACTACCTGCCAATGATGGATTTAACCCCATCACTTCATACCCACTGACTGGAAGAAGAGTAGCATTTATCACCTGTTTACTTATATGCCAAGGAGTGTCTGCTAAATACTGCCCATCCGGATGCCAAAACAAGACTGGCCCTGCTCTCCAGTAGCTATGTTCTAATGGGAGAAATAGTATGTAGGGGAAAGGGGGGGAAGGAAGGAAGGAAGGAAGGAAGGAAGGAAGAGAGGAAGGAAGGAAGAGAGGGAGGAAGGAAGGAAGAGTGATATGTGCTTCCATATTCTCTTTAAGAAGAAACTGGTGGTGAAAGAAAAAGAGACCAGAAAACAAAAGACATGTAGAGAAACAAACGTTCAGTTTATCTCCCTATAAACTTCAAGGAATTTTTGACTTTGGATAATATCAGGTCCCATCTCTTGGTTGAGTTGACTTGTCCTGCTCCCAGTGAAAAAGTTTATTCACACTTATTTATTTTCTAGTATATTCTAATCTGTATAACTTCTCCAATTTCTATTTGCTATTTGCTTAGATAAGTGAGTCTACTTACCATTTGTGATACTATTCTTTTGTGTCTTTTCTTTAGTAGAAAGGAGGAAAGCCTTCAGGTATAAGCTTGGGGTACCATCCTTTTTTTAAGGAAGAAAGGCCAGGGAAACCTGAAGGTTAATTGTTGTAGAATCTTGAAAAATGAAATCTCCTAAACCTAGCAAAATTTAGGAAAGCAAATACTGATATAGATATACATATTTCTAATTATATGCCTTTCTATAATTCTAATTATATTCCCTTCTTTCTCAGGAGAATAGAATGGCAAACTAATGGTCCTTCTCCAACTCCCTCCCAGGCAGAAATCAAAAATCTCCCTTCAATACCTGTGGGAAAAAATTCCCGAGAGATACATAAGGCCTTCCATAATCATACAACCCATGTATGTCTATATATAACTCACATGGGTAACACACATCATTACATCCAGGAAGAGATGTGCCCAGTAATATAATTCCCCATTCAGAAGGATTCAGACATTCTCCCAGTGGCAACATCAGATATCTAGTTCATGGAAGAGATGGGGCTAAAAATCAGATATTCTGGTTCCTATTTCAGTCCTTCCTATTAACCCATCCTACCTCTCCAGGAAGGTAAGTTGGGGGCCTTTTCCTTTCCCACATTCCCAAACATTAAAGCTGTAAGGAACTTCAGAAGTCTCACTGTACCGGAGCAGAGAACAGCCTAAGGCCAATGAGCCATTCCTACTGCTTTGAAAAAAATGAATTTCCATGAGATTTTGAAACAGGCTTCATACACAGCCACAGTTCATGAAAATGCACGTAGGGATAATCAGTATTCTAGTGGGTTCGAAACCCAGTGAAAAATTACAATTAAACTAGGGAGGATTAGTTACCCAGCAGGACAGAAGATAGTGGTATTGTACATTTTTATGCTTCTAGCCAATTTTAGGCAATTGGTTGCTGTGAGTGTTTCTTCCTTCTCACCAAAAACAAAAGTTATTTCTGATTAATTTTAAAGACAATTACAATTGCCGAAGATTGTCTTTTCTGTGGCAGAAAGGGTGAGGTGGGAATGAGTCTATTTATTGTGTTAGAAATGCCAAGAAGGGTCACTTACCCTGCTCTTCATTTACATTTACAATTAGAAGACAATCAGTATGTCATTGTGAGTTAAAATTGTTGGAATAACCTTTGGGCTGCATTTTTTTTAATCCAGGAAGTCTTTGGGGACCATTTGATTGAAAGCATGACAGGAAAACAAGGCAAGTTATAGTGATGATAAATAAGAACAATTATCACACTTATTATCTGATAAATAATTGATTGTGGTTTGCCATTAATCCATCTCCAAGCAGACCCTCATAGAAAAACACAGAATTTTCTATCTGATTTCATTTGACATTTCACCATCCCCCCCACTTTGTACTAGGTATTCTTATTTCAAAACCGTGACCAAAAATGTTAACCCCAAAAATAGAAGAATCGGTCACTGACAACCTCATTGTTTTATTCAGCACAAAATATAGCTTCTTTTATCATTGGAAAAATAGTGGCTTATCCTTTAGTTTAGTTTTGTTTTCTAGAGACCATTTTGAGAAAAACTGAGGATTGGACAAATATACATTTAAGATTTAAAATGATAATTTTGGCTTTGAAGGGGGGAAAAAAACACCCTTTTCTACCATTCCAAAAACCAGTATTCTGTCTCTCAGATTCAACTAAAAAGCATGGATTTTATCAACATTGACTAATATTAGTCAATGCCTATTATTATAACATGCAACATGGAATTATGGGTAGGAATCTACTTGGAATCAGGAAGATTTGGATTCAAATCCTGTTTCTGATATATACTGGCTGTGTGACTGTGTGACAATTGGGCAATCGTCTTAACTCTTGAGTGCCCCCAAGGGACATTCTCAATACTGTAAGTTACAGATAATTGCCAATTTGTTTTGGTATAAGAAACCTCTTATATATACCAATAAATCAAGGATCTGGGTAAAAAAAAATATTACTGTAATAATCCTATACTATTCATATATTCTATAATACTCATTAAACCCAATTAATAATAATAATAATAGCAAACATTCCAATAGTGCTTACTATGTGACAGGCACTATGCTAAGTGGTTTAAAAATACTATATCATTTTAACCTCATTATAACCCTGGGAGGTAGTAGATATTACCATTCCCATTTTATAGATGAGGAAACTGAGGCAAAAAAAATTGACTTGCCCAGGATCATATTGCTAGTAAGCATTTGAGGCCAGATTTTAATTAAGGTTTTATTGATTGCAAGCCTGATACTTCATCCACTTTGCCACCTGAGTTGCCCCTATATCTAATTAATTGTGGGTTTTGTTTCATTTGTTTGGGGAGTCTCTAAGCCTTTGATTTCACCAAAAATTCCTAGTATAGTAACTCTCTGCCAATACAGATAGACCCATAATTGCTTGGGTCACTGAGAAGCTAAAGACCACTATTTTCTTATGGTCACACAGCTATTGTGCATCAGAATTAGGATGTGGATACTAGTCTCCTCAATGCTAAGCTCAGCCCTCCAACCACTGTACTATTCTGCCTTTCAAAATCCAATTACTACGAATAATAACAATACCATAATAATAATCACTAGCATATATACATATATATATACTTATATGTGCATATGTATCACTTTAAAATTTGAAAATTGCATAAATTTTCTCATTAGAGCTTCTCAACAACTCTCTGAAGTAACAAAGAAATTATTATCCATACTTTACAAATAATGAAATAAAGGCAAAAAATGCAAAGTGATGTGCTCATTATCCCATGAGTAAAAACGGGAGATTCAAAACCAAGTTTTCCTGATTCCAAGCTCAACAATCTACCCATTATGCCACTAGATGCCATAAAAACGATTCCAAATATTGAAAGCCAAAATAAACCAGTGTTTTCTATTGCATTGTATGCAATGGCAATTTCAATTGCAATATGAATGTATTATTTTTAGCTCCTACTATATTTGATAAGTAATTTAAGGCCTTTGGAGATGCAGGTCCAATTTCCCAGGAGATGTTTTTAAATTGCTTGTCTGTTGATCTTATTTTTTCCTCTATGTCCTCAAATCTGTCCCCATGGTGATTGCAATTTTTTTTTAAATGAGACTATAAAACCAGATAGTTTGCTTATCTCTGGGTGTGTTTTTTCCTCCAGGAAAAAAAAAAGTTTCCTTTGTAATGACCATATCTACTCTATAGTCAATTATATGTGCATTTCATCATCTTTTTTCTTTTAGCTTCTTCCTTTCTACTGTTGGTTATTGCTTTGTCTTATTTATCCATTCATCCCATCCATAAAAGTTGTTCTTCTAAAATAAGATTCCAGTATCAATGTAGGTATAATAAAATGAATATAATTAACAGGAAAATATCCATACATCACTATGGGAAGGGACAAACTGACCTCATCTAGTTCTGTTTTTCTGGAGAGTGAGATCACAGAACCATAAAATCTCAAAGGTCTTTGAGCAACTATGATTTTTTCAATAATTTGGACAAAGGTATAAATGGCATACTCATCAAATTTATAGATTGTGCAAAGCTGAAAGAAATGACTACCTTTGGGTAGCAGAATCAGGATCCAAAAATATCTACACAGGTTAGAGCATTGGATAGAATCTAAGTTGAAATTCAATAATGATAAATGTAAAACTTTCCGCTTGTGTTCAGGAAATCTACGTCACAATACAAAAAGGGGAAGGCATTGTCAGACAATACCCTGAGGGGAAAAAAATGAAGTTTTAGTAGACTGAAAGCTCAATATAAGTCATCAGTGCAACAGCATAAACAAAAGAGAAAGTGTATTCTTAGGTTGCATTGAGAGATGTGGTTTACAGAAATAGAAAGTATTGTTCTGTGTCCTGTACTCTACCCTGCTCAGACTACAACCATCTGGAGTAGTTCTGGGCTCTCCAGCTTAGTAAGAATATTGATAAGCTGGAGAGGATTCAAAGGAAGATAACCAAGATGGCAGAGGACCTTGAAACCATGCCATACGAATATCCATTGGCAGAATTTGAGATGACTAGCCTGGAAAAGATGCAGGCAAGAAAGGATAGCTGAATCCACCACCAGAAAGGAGGATTCAACTTGGTCTAGTTGGCTCCAGAGCATAAAACCAGAAGCAATATGGGGAAATCTCAAAGAGAAAAATTTAGGCTTGTAATCAGGAGAAATTTCCTAACAATTAGAGCCATCCAAAAGCAGAATGGGCTGCCTGAGAAGATGGCCTGTCCCCTTTCCTTAAAGGCATTTAAGTGGAGGCTAGATAACCACTTGTCAGATTTGTCATAGTAGCGATTCTTTTGAGAATATGCTTGGAATAGATAGACAATTCATTCCCTTCCAATGCTAAAATTTCACATTGACAGTATAGTTCACTTTTATTGCTTCAGGCATGAATTAAGAACTTCAAAGAGATTTTTTTAGTCTTATAAGAGATTTACCTTCCTGGTGGTGGTCCTAAAAATTTCTAGACTTTGACATCATGTCTCAGCTACATTTTCATGCTGAGACATCCATCATCCCCTGTACCTTTCTCATTTGGAACATCATACTGCTACATCAACCCCGCCTTTTCCATTGATTGGTTCCCCTTGGAGTGTCCATTTTAGGGAGAGGCTAAATAAATTTTATTGCCCTCCTAGCTGTACTTCTGACTTTGAACATTTTGCCTCAGCTACAGATTCATTCTAAAACTGCCCACAGTGCTCTAGACCTCCTTAATCTTGAACATTCATCTCACCTGCGGCCTTCTCACCCTGGAACATCCTTCTGCTATACCCACCCTCCTTCAATTATTGAGTTCCTCTTGGGATCTCCATTTATGGAAATTGGCCAATTTTCACTCCATTCCCCACCCCTAATGGTTATGTTTCCGATTTTATAAATTTTGTCATGTCCACCCTTCCTTGAATCCTACCCCTTAATCCTACGCCTTCCTTCTCCTTCCTTTCCGTCTCCCTTTTGTTTATTTGTATTTCTCCCATTAGATTAGAAGCTTTTTGAGGAAAGAGACAGTCTTTATTTTTACTGGTATTTGGGTCTCCCACTCTTTCCCCAGAATAAAACTTTAATAAATGCTGGTTGCTTGCCTTATTACCTATTCCTCAAACTATATAAATAATCTGCATCAACTATCACCATCAATATTATCATCCCTCTCACATTCTCCTAACACTTTAGTTTGCAAAATACACTAACTCATTCAATCTGAGCCTCACAATGCCTTGGTGAAATAGGTATGACAAATACCATTGGGCCCATTTTCTAGATGAGAAAACTGAAGCTCAGTGAGGTTAAGTGACTTATCCAGCATCACACAGAAAGTGGGTATCTCAGGTGAAACAATTGGTTCAGAGAAGAACTTGATGAGAACCCTCTCTACAAATGTAAGTCAACACATCTACGAATGTGTTTTGGTGGGCATTAAAAGGTTAAGTGATTTGCCCAGGATCACCCAGCCAGTGTGTGTCAAATCTGAAACCTAAACTCAAGTCTTCCTGATCAGCTATTTATTGTACCCTTCAAAAAGTGACTTTGAAAATAGCTAAATCTAAATCCTTCATCTTCCAGAGGGGAAAACTAAGGACTAGTGATTGCAAGACATACGGCCATTGGCATTTGGCCAAGAACTTGGTTCTCAAGACTGCTAAGCCATGACTCTCTCTTTATACTCAGAAAAGAAAACCAGTAATTATGAGCTATATTCAACCAACTAAAAGTCAGTCTTTTAATGTCTACCTTCCAGGCTTTCTCTATGTTTTTTCCCCAGATCAGAGAACAAACAAACCTATTGAGGGCGAGCACATTTTAAGTCTTCCTGCTAGAGTCTCCATGAGATGAGATCTGCACTATAAGGGGCAGAGCTGTGGTTCAGGGACAATACAACACCAAATATTTATTAGGCATTTATTGTATTCAGGGCATCTTGCTGGGCACTAAAAAATATTGTTGTAATTGTTGATAGATACTCACATATACATAGATATAGATATCTCTACAGACACTAAGAGCCCAGGGAAATAACCACGGAGAGTTTGAAGTTATCCAACAGAAAGGGAAGTAGGATCTGTCTAAACACACCAGGGAAACCTGATAAGATAAATCAGATGGCTGAAATGTCAATACCAAGGGCTGGCACGGGCCAGAAAGGATAAAGAAATGGACAAGGGAGGGGTTAAGCTATAGATCAAAACAGTCGAACTAGCCATGAAATACAGATGGATGGTGAAAGAGGCAGTGAGTCCAAGACTTTATGAGTTAAAGTAAAAGACATGCGTAGAATGAAGAGAAATTAGCAGTGGGTATCTTCTATAGAGCATTAAATCAGAATGAACTCACTGATGAGTTACTATAGAAGCAGATTAAAAAAAACAGATACTCATAGGTCATAAATAAATAAAATGTAGCTTGCAGTATAAATCTCATCAAAAATATCTCTCTCCTCTCCCTCTAGCTACTTATTGAAGCACTCCAGTATTCTAATCCCTCAGAATAATAGGACTCCATGCTGGAAGGGAAATGGAATGTCATCTAGTCTAATCCATGCCTAAAAAGAAATAAATCTACACCATCTCTCCTTCCCCCTCCCTCACCAAGTAGCCATTCAGACCTCAAGTGATACAAAGCCCAACTTACTTTTGGATAGCTCTACTTATTAGAAAATTTTCTTTTCTGTAAACTCTACCCTTTGCTCCTAATTCTGTCCTTTGGAATTAACCATGGGCTCATAAAATCATAAATTTAAAGCTAGAAACTACCTTGGAGATTATCTTTTCCAACCCACTCATTTTTTCAGGGTAAAGAAACTGAGACTCAGGGAATTTAAGTCATTCAGACTTCAAATTCAGAATTTTTTTCCCAGATGCCATAAAGTGAAGGGCCATTTCAACATTTGGGTGTTGAAATACTCAAATGCTGACCTCACCTTGTCCAAATAGAAGAATATATGTTTAGAGGAAAATAGCCCTACCTTTAAAGAGCTAGGGGTGTCTCCAAGGGTAGGCAAAAGGAATGCTAAATGCTATAATCCAATACAGAAAATTTCTATCACTGGCTTAAAAAAAAATCATGAGAGATGATTGACACAGGTCGATAAGGCCCAATGGAAGGAAAGCCAGCAGAAGTGGAATATAGACCAGAGAACAAAAAGGAACAATTGCAGGTAGACCACTTAAATCACTTGGAAATCATGCAAGTAAACCTAAGGCTAAAGAACAGCTATACTTCCAATTTGAGCTATGAACTAAAAGTGTCAAAACAATTAGAAATTAATAGCCATAATGACTACCAGATATGTGATCACAGAAACTTCACAGTATCCCTACCCCTGCCAAAAAAAAAATCAGATTTTTGCATAATAAAGATATGATCATATTGGCTGGTAGGACAAAATAAAAAAGGTATTTGTTGTTGGTTCAAATTAAGTATATTTTTATCTTTGAAAAATGTATCGGGAGGCAGAGCCAAGATGGCGAAGTAAAGACAGAAATTTGCCCAATCTCTCCCCCACACTGCTCCAAATTCCTTCCTTTAAATAATGACGCTAAAGAAATTTTAGAACATCAACACCCAAAAAGATGGAGAAGAATATTTTACAGCCAAAAGCAACTTAAAAGCTCAGCAGAAAAAGTCTGTGACAACAGGGTGGAAGTCCAGCATGCAATCCCAGTGTGGAGTAAGCAGGTGCAGCCCTGCCAGCCAACTCGACCTCTGAATCAGCAGGAGGGCTGGTGACCTCCATACCTTTCAGCCCAGAGACACCAAACAGGGGCTGAAAGGTCAATAGAAAATGTCTGTGGAACCAGAGTGGGATCTTAGCACACTTCTGGACCTCTCAGCCTAGGGAAACCAGGGAGAACTCAAAAGTTCAGGGGAGAGGGTCTGTGGCAACAGGGTGAGAGTCTGGTGTGCAGTCCCTGTGCAGCCCTAGTCAGAAGAGCTCCAGTCTCAGCCAGCACACTAGATCTTACATCTACAGTGGGACAGGACACACCTAACAGCTCCAGGGCAGAAAAGAGTGTTTGTGGTCAGGTCCCTAGAAGGATTTCTGAAAACAGCTGCACAAAAACTTGGGACAGTGCAACACCCCACCCCACCCCGGAAACAGAGCCCTACTTTAACATAGAGTTAAAAGCCGAGTAATACACTAGGAAAATGAACAGAAAACAAAAACAGTTTCTGACTGTTGAAAGTTATTATGATGACAAGGTGAATCAAAACATACACTCAGAAAATGGTAAACATTAGTCAAAGCTCCTACATCCAAAGCCTCCAAGAAAGCTAATGAGGAGAAAAATGCCTCAAAAGGTAAAATTGGCTAATTGGGAAAGAAGGTACAAAGCTCACTGAGGAAAATAATTCCTTAAAAAATAGAATTGAGGGGCAGCTAGGTGGCGCAGTGGATAGAGCACCAGCCTTGAAGTCAGGAGGACCTCTATTTGTTCAAATTTGACCTCAGACACTTAACAGAGGCCTAGCTGTGTGACCTTGGGCAAGTCACTTAACCCCAATTGCTTCAGCAAAAAAAAAAAAAAATAGAATTGAGTAAATGGAAGCTGCTGACTTTATGAGAAATCAAGATACAATAAAGCAAAACCAAAGAAATGAAAAAAAATAGGAAAAATGTGAAATATCTTGGGGAAAAAATCTGATCTGGAATATAGAACCAGGAGAGATCATTTTAAAATTATTTGTCTACCTAAAAGTCATGATGAAAAAAAAAAATCCTGGACATCATCTTTCAAGAAATTATTAAGAAAAACTGTCCTGTTATTTTAGAATCAGAGGGTAAAATAGAAATTGAAAGAATACACCCAACACTTCCTGAAAGAGATTCCAAAACAAAAACTCCCAGGAATATTATAGCCAAATTCCAGAACTCCCAGGTCAAGGAGAAAATATTGCAAGCATCCAGAAAAAAAAATTCAAATATAGTGGAGCCACAGTGAAAATTACACAAGATTTAGCAGCTCCTACATTGAAGAACTGGAGAGCTTGGAATATCATATTCCAATATGGTATTTCAGGGAGCAGTGGAGCTAGGATTACAATCCAGAATCACCTACCCAGCAAAACTGAATAAAATCCTTCAGAAGAAAAGGTGGTCATTCAATGAAACTGAGTATTTTTCAAGCAATCATGATGAAAAAAAAGCAGAGCTAAATGGCATATTCAATTTTCAAATACAGAATTCTGGAGAAGCATAAAGAGGTAATCAGCAAAGTGATATCACAAGAATCTTAATAAAGTTTATCTGTTTATCCTACATGGAAGGATGAGACTTATGGCTCATTAGAAAGTTCTCATTATTATGGCAATTAGAAGAAGTATATATAGACAGAGGGCACAGAATTGAATTAGTAAATTGAATATGAAGGGATAATATATTTTTTTTTAGAAAATGATGAAATTAAAAGGTGAGAGAGAAATGTACTGGGAGAAAAGGAAAGGGAGAAGTGAAATGGTGCAAATTATCTGCTATAAAAAAGTCAAGAAAAAAGCTTTTACAATGGAGGGGAAGAAAGGGAGGAGAAAGGGAGTTGGTGAACCTTACTCTCATCAGAATTGGAGCAAATAGGAAATAACGTATAAACTCAATAAGGGTATACAAATTAATCTTACTCTGCAGGACAGTAGGAAAGAAATGGGATATGGGAAGAGGGAGGGTGATAAAAGAGAGGGCATATGGGGGGGGGGAGTGAGGAGGGACAAGACCAAAAGAGAGAGAGAATAAATAGGGGGAAATACAATTAGCAAGTGATTGTAAAAAAAAAAAAATTTCAAAGCAAGTTTCTCTGAAAAGACCTCATTTCTCAAACATAAAGGAAACTGAGTCAAACTTATTTTAAAAAAAAAGAACCATGTCCCAATTGATAAATGATCAAAAACTATGATCTGTGCCCAAAAGGCTACAAATTCATGCATATTCTTTGACCTAACAACACTACTATTAGGCATGAATACCAAAAGAGATTTAAAAAAAAAAACAGAAAAGAAAAAAAAAAAGGAAAATGACTTATAGATACAAAAACATATTTATAGCAGCACTCTTGTTGGACAAAAAAATTAATAAAAATTGAGGGGATGCCCAAAAACTGGAGAATGGCTCAATAAATTGTGGCATATGTTTGTAATGAAATATTATTGTTCTTTGGGAAATGATGAGCAGGATTCTCTCAGAAAACAAAACCCTGGTAAGTCTTTCATGAACAAAGTGAAATATACTGTATTCAAAATAATAGCAATGTTCTGGAATGACCAGTTACAAATGACTTTATTATTCTCAATAGTACAATTATCCACAACTACTCTGAAAGACTTATGATGAGGAATCCTAACCATACCCAAAGAAGGAACTGATTGAGTCTGAATACAGATTGAAGCATTCTCTATTTCTCTCTATATCTCTCTCTTTCTTTTTTAACTTAATTTTTTTGAAGATTTTTAATCTTCATTAGGGAGAGAGATCTATATTTTCTTTCACACTTTCATTTTTATAGAAATGTTTTGCCTAACTTCACATGTGGTTTCTTAATTTGGGTGGGGATGAGAGAGAACCTAGAACTGTTAAAAACAAATGTTTAAAAAATTGTTTTGAATGTAACTGGAAAAAAATACAAGTAAATAACAATTTTTTAAGAAAGAAAAACATATCACTACTTAGGAATTTGGAGTGGGGAAAGGATTTCCACTTGCTTCTTCTGTTTGAGATTTGTTTATATACTTACAACCTAATAATTACATAAATCACACCAGGTCCACCTTTGAAGGAAGAGAAAGCTGGTATTTTGAGAATACTCCAGGCTGCTTTAGGAAATTCATATACAAACTAAAGTTATTTTATAAACAAATGCTTATGACAGGTATAGTTACCCTTTATTTTGCTAACAGAGAATCTGAATCCAGAGAGACTGAGGAATTTAAGCAGAGTCAGGGGCAGAACCAAGAACAGAGACTTCCAACACCCCTACCCAGGCTCCACAAACAGATCAAAACTTTGTAATGTGAGTACTATTCTCTCCTCAAAACCTGCCCCTGGGAAGATACAGGAAATCATCAAAGACAGAGGACCAGAGCCTTCTGCCTGCTCCAGTGAAGCCCCATCATATTCTTATGCACCACATCAATCATAAATAATAATATCCTGAGGCACTCCTTTCTGTATTAAAAGATAAGAACACTGTTTTGTTTCCAGAGTCCGGATGCTCTGTTTCCCTGCTCTGTGTGGCTTGTGTAATTCAGAAGATAGACTTCATTCAAAGAATGAAAAATAGGTGACTCTGAATACCTCTGCCTCTCTGCATCAATTCAGCAAGCTGCTGAATGTTATCGTCCTTGTAGGAGACTCAGCTCACTGAAAAAAAATGAATTGTCTTACCCTAGTCTTTACTTATAGTTGTACCATGGGCAATGGTAGTCCAGTTCTTAAAGCAGTGCTAAGTTTATATTGGTTAATAGGAGCCATTGTGGACTCCAATATTCTGATGGATCTGTGATCTCATCAGTATTTTTAATGGTATAAATTACATGGCATCCAGGTCCATTTTGTACCACCTTTGTCTGTGTCCTTTCCCATAAATCCGTCACCGTAGATTTTTCCCCTGCCTCATATGATTGGGGGCCTCCCTGCATTCTTTTGAAATTGTGTAAATGATAACAGAGTGGAGTGGGGGTGGGGGAGAGAATGGCACTGTTCATAAATCCATGTATTTGCTAAATTTGTGGTCCATTTTTCCTTCTATAATCAATCCATCATCAGGTATTTATTAAGTACCTACTATGGACTAGGCACTGAAGGTACAAATGACAAAAAAAATGAAACAGTCCCTAACTTCAAGGAGCTTGTACATTGGGTCTGTATCTGGGGTTGGAGAGAAGGGAGAAAGGGAACAGGTAAAGTTGTAAGTGTAGTACCTCCTCTGGACTCCACCTCCCAACCCAACAAGTACCAGCAAATTGGATCCCCAGGCAGTTAATTAATTCTCCTGACAGCGTTCTGAATCCTAAGGGGTTCAGAGTGCCTCTATTATTATCACTCATCAGACTTCATCCAGTATGTTCACTAATTATATAATTGATATCTCCTTAATATCAATTAACCAGCCAGTCAAGTAATTTTTAGTTAGGGGTATTTACCAAGGTTTAATAAGGATAGTGCTGTCAAAAAACCTAAGCCCTCAAAAATCTGGGACAAAAATCTCTCCTATAAGTACACAAAGAATCCAGGAAAAAGTAGGCTCAAGCTTAGAGAGAACATATGGCAAAAGGGTAATTCACAGATCCTGATTATTAAGTCTTTTGTCCTTCAGAAGTCCTCATGAAGCTCCACTGTAGTGCACATAGCTACTCTGGGCTATAAAAGTTGGTGCCTACTTAAGAGTTCTTAGATGTCCTTTCCTCAATGTGTCTATTTTGTTCTCAGACCACCCTACTTTTAGAATGCTACCACTAGCTCTGATGGGAAATCTAAACCTTGCAACCTTTGGAAGTTCACAAGGTGATTCCTCTGAACAAAAGGAGCATTGTTCTTGGCTGTCATAGCTATTCTGTTTGGCAAGGAAACGAATTGTTTCCTGGAGAACATGATTTCTTGGTTCTTTTGTCTCCTCTTTCTACTTTACATCTCACTGACTTAAGTGTTTCCAAAAAATAATGACAATCAAGGTGAAATCTTTACTTTCTTTTTTTTTAATTTCTAATTTTTCAGTATCAATGGCTTAGTATAAGAAGTCAAGTCAAAGTTTCAATTTAATGCTGTCTTCCAATCTTGATCCTGTTTTCCAGTTTGATATTGATTTGCATTACTTTTCCACTAGCTAGTTAGTGATCTGCCTATACATGGACCACTGATTCTGATGTGATGACTGTCTGTAACCAAACATTTTTCTAAGTTAAAAGTAAATTTAAACAATTTGGATGTTTCTGAGAAAACTCATCCAATTGTTCATCTTTGATTAGTACATCATATCCTCCAAGAAGGTCAAAGACAGGGGAAAAAAGCTCCTCTGTAGAATAAAATACTGACAGAAGTACTTTTTATAGTATCAACAACAATTAATTAAAAAAGCAGGAAAGAAGGGAGGAAGGGAGGAAGGAAAGAAGGGAGGAAGGGAGGAAGAGAAAGGAAGGAAGAGAAAGAGAGGGAGGGAGGGAGGGAAGTAAGAAGGAAGGGAGGGAGGGAAAGAAGCTCCTTTGTAGACTAAAATAGTTATAAAAACACTCTGTGGTAGCAACAAGAACAACAAACAAACAAAAACAAAACAAATGAACAAAAAAGCAAAAGTAGGAATACCCCAACTGGGTAATGACTGACAAATCATAGTATACAAAAGAAATGAAATGTTATTGTGCTATAAGAAACAATGAAAATGACCTATTCGGGGGGGGGAAATGAGAAGCCTTCTATAAACTGATTCCGAACAAAGAAAGCAAACAGAGAACAATATGCACAATGAAGGCAGCATGATATAATCAAAAGGTCTGGATTCAAATCCTACCTTTGATGCATTTACTTAGTTCTCCTTCCATCAAACTCAATTCCCTCAACTATAAAATGAGGAAGTCAGACTCCTTTTGATGTTTTTTAACAGCTTTATATCTGTGGTCCTATGATCCCAGGACAAAAATAATGTAATGTTGACATTAAAAGACAACAAAACTCAGATCAAGGAGCACTATTTAATGTTGGAGCATACTTCTCTAATGTTTATTTAATGTTGGAGCATACTTCCTCCTTGTTAGTTGAGATATGGCCAACTATAGGTGTGGGATGTTCCAGAATTGGTTGGTGACTATTACAATATGAAATAGTTTTACTTAAATAATGAGAGGGATTATTTCATGAATGAGGAAGGGCTTTATCAAGAAAATTATTTTAGGGGAAAACATAATTTATCAAAAAAAAAAGACATATATAACTGATGCTGAGTGAAGTCAGCAGAACCAGGAGAACATTGTTCACAGTAACAACAAGATTATGGGATAATCCACTATAAGATTTATCTCTTCTCAGCACTACAGTGATCCAAGACAATTCCAACATACTTATTCCATCCACATCCAGAGGGAGAAATATGGAGACTGAATGCAGACTGAAACATACTATTTTCACCTTTTTATTTACTTTTTCTTTCTCATAGTTTTTTTTGTCCTGAGTTTTCTTTCACAACATGATAAATATGGAATATGCTTAAAATGATTGTACATGTATAATCTATATCAAATTGCTTGCTAACTTGGGGAGGGGGAAAGAAAAGAAAGGAGAAAAAATTTGGAACTCAAAATCTTACAAAAATTAATGTTGAAAACTAATCTTGCTATCTTTACATTTAATTTAAAAATAAAATATTATTGAGAAAAAATAATAAAACAATATAAGAAAATATGATCAAGTAGTCCACAAAATGATGTTTTTATTGCTTTGATTATATGATTAAATAGATTCTGGAAACTTCAGTATTTAACTCTCCAAGAAGAAATTGTGATCTATTCTTCCTTCTAATCATAACAACTTGTTGTGTCTGGTTTCATTTATCACAAGAATTTCAGTATTGATGGAGCTCAGTTTTTCCAAAGTGCCATTAGTTCATTGGTCTTTAGAGTACCTGAAGTTAATGTGATTCATAACACCCTTCATCATTTTTCCTAACACTTCACCACTGTTAATGAAAAAGCAAAATGGGACCATTCAGGACTGAGACCATCTCTTTTTTTTTTCTATTTTTAATTGTTTATTGGATTAGCATGTGCAAAGAATTTATCACCTAGTGATCAAGCTATTTGGTAATGAGCCTTTTCATATTCTAGTGAATTGGCCAATCGACAGAAGATTCAATCTGTTGCCTGTGATGGAGTCAGGATAACAAATAAAATAAACAAGTAACAAATCCACAAAGGCCATTCTCTTTAGCAAAAGGCAGGTTAATTTAGGGGAAGAGGTTACAGAAAAAAATAAGGGTAAAATAGTCACCAAGAGTGGCAAATCTGAAATAAAGTTGGGAAGAATATATAGTTAGCAAGGAAAAAGTGAAGTTCCATGGGGAACTCACAAATAACCAGGAGAAAAGAAATATATTCCTTGAGGTGAGAGAAAGCCATTGACTGGTTAGACTAATCAGAATTAGCTAGAGTAAAGAGAAAGGTTTCATTAAAGGGAAAGTACTAGGGAAAATATAGCCTTGGAGGTTTCCTAAGCATAAAGGCTTGAACTCAAGAAGGAGGGAGGATCAAGGAGAAGAGGAAGTACCAGAGAGCTCAAAGGTGGGGGAATCAAGGAGTCAGATGGAATATACCTGGCAGACCAGGTCCCAGGCCTGTCTAAAGATATGCTAATGAATATCTCCAAGGTTGTTTAAAATTTCAGAGGTTTGAGAGACCTGGAAAAGATGTCCATCCTCACAATCATTGTATACAAATAGGATTCTGTTATTGGAATTGGTTATACCTGATAATGGCCAGATGGGCTTCTTCCTGGCAGGGCAGATAGTCAGTTCCCATCACCTGGACTATATTCAACATCTTTCCAGTCTGGTACAACTTGCCCCAGCTTGTGTTTCCCTTTGAGAATATAGAGTCATTCATATAATACAAAAAAAAAGGAATTGGACTTTGTTGTTACTAATATCTTGAGAAGGATCCCCTGAAGCTATTATTTTGAAGAAGCAAAGTGATCAAGTAACCTATTTTATATTACACAGATCAAGAACAAATACTTTTTAATAAAATAAGTTTTTTTTCTAAGCAAAGAAGCAATTTTCACTTAATAAAGGCCTAACAGCACAGAAAAAAAGTACTTCAGTCTCTTTGCAGACATCCCAGAATCATCTGCCCCATGCACAAAGACTATGAGTAAGGCGAATGGCCTGCTGAGCAAAGTCAAAGACTGGATTCCTGCTTTGCACTTAGACGCTCAAACATTTTTCAGCCAGCAGAGACTTCGAAGGCAGAAATACTTGATTTAGAGCCCAAATCCAGCCCCCACAGTTTGAAGATCATAACAACCCAAGCAAGCACTGTCTAGTGTGACTCAATGCACCGCAAGGATAAGCAAGGACCCTCTGTGCTATCAATCTTGAGGTTCCCAGAGGCTCCACTTCATTTCCCATCCACTGGACCTAGAAAGGAAATAGTGTTTATGGCCTCCTTTCTTTATCCATCCTCATCCTTTTTGTTCAGGATAGGCTACGAAGTCAGCCTCCAAGTCAAAATAACTAAATAACTCACTTGCTAAAGAAGAGTTGTGATTAAAGACCCACTAATATCATAAATTCAATTATATTCAACAAGTATCTACTAAGCTCCTTATTCAAGGCCCTGTGCTCAATGAGGGGAATTCTAAGAGAAAAGAAAGTAACTGTAGTCCTTAAGTAGCTGACTTTTCAATGGAAAGAAACAAGTATAAGGATGAGTAAATACAAAGTCTTTTTTGTGTGTATTTGTTTGCCTGACACACAGTAGAAGCTTAATAATTGTTTATTAACTGACCAATTGGCAAAGTGATTGACAAGTATGACAGTAACAGTTGAGGAGATCAGAGAAAGACTATGTGCACTTGAGCTTTGGAGGAAGCCAGGGACTCTACAAGGTAGAAGCAAAAAGTAGAGTATTCCAAACATGACGGCAGGAAATAGGATGGCAAAGATGGAGAGCAACTCAAAAATCAGTTTAGTTGGAAGTACTATGAGTGAGAGGGATTACTGTGTATTCTTTATAAAAAACAGGTTGAAGTCAAATTGTGAGGCACTTTTAAAGCCAAATAGAAAAGTTTACTTTTTTCCCCAGGGGAAACTGAATCTTCCCTAACAAAGGGATCACATTGTTCAACTTCTTTGGGAATATCAATTTGAGAGCCATGTGGAGAATGAGTTGACAAGGAAAGAGACAAAGCAAAGAGACCAATTAGGAGGAGATTAAAAGGTAAGAAGGATAAGGAGCCTGAACTTGGGTGGACTGTGAAAGGAGGCAAGCATCTTTTCCAAATTCTTTATCTCGAAGATGGCAAAATTGAGACTTGACTGAAATCACACAACTCCTAACTGACAGAGCTGGAACCCCAAACTCGTCCTCAAACTACCAGTTCCCTGTTCCATCTATAATTTTGTCTTAATTGAGGCAAGTACACTGCATACTGAATACAGAGCCATACTTGGAATCAAGAATCTTTGAATCTTGCCTCATACTTATTTACTGTATCAGCCTCAGTTTCCCCATTTGCAAAGTGGAAATAATACTAGCACCTACTTCACTGATCCAAGGATCAAATGAGATAACGTGCAAAGTATTCTGTAAATCTCAATACACTATATAAATGCCAGCTGTTATCATTATTACCTGAACCAACAAGGGCCAAGTGCATGGCAGAGTGCTAAAAGCACTGACTTTTGTTATTCCAATTCCAACTATGCTGGTTTCTCCTCGGATTACCTGAACAAGTCACATGCCTTTCTCTGAACTTCAGTTTCATCATTTATTATATGAAAACGATGAAGTATAGCTTCTAGGGGAAACAGCCATAAGAAGGTCTCCCCCTACCTTAGAGTGCTTCTGTTCTAATAATCTGTCAATGATTCTAAAGTCTTCTGGCTTTAGAATCAGTGATCCTGATTAGGTCCCTCCCCCACCTTAAAGTGTATTGTTCTAACAATCTGTCTGTCAATGATTGTAAAAGTCTTCTGGTCTAGGAATATAATCATATTTCTTCCCTTAGGCTTTAGGGAAGATATATTAGTGATCCTGATGCCCTCTGACCTTAGAGTGCTGTTGTTCTGACCATCTGATCACCTGTCAGTGATTCTAAAGTCTTCTGGCCTTAGGATAGTCCTCCAAACTTTGCTGAGTGTCAGTTGTATAATCTGCTGGTCATTGATAACTAAATTCCTAAGACCACTCCTCAATTCTACCTATAGGCCATAAAATTAGCAAATAAGCCTGCAAATTCTTTTGTATCTGTGACCGTAACCTTTTGGGGTCCTTTTTGAACCTCAACAAAACTATTAAACAAGATGATCCCTAAGGCCTTTTTTATTTTATTTTTATTTATTATTTCTATAATAATTTTATATAATTTATATTTTAATCAATAATGATTTTAATATAAATAATGTAATTCATATAAATTATAAATTATTCATTTTATTCCAAATTTAAGAAATAAAGCACAGTAGATAACACAGAGAATAAAGGAAGAAGATGACAGTACACAAACTGTAAATCTTATATATAACTTGCCATTCCTTTACAATATATAATAAAGTCATGTAACTTTTCCCCCTAAGACCTTTTCTTATATCTAGATCCCATTCAACCAAGATAAATGTTAATTCTTTACTTTTCACTTAGCTAGAGCATAGTACTGGTCATTCATTCCCTTCTTAATGTAATGCTTTTACATAATCAGTTTCAAATGGTGATGGACTGCATCAAATTGTCTGCACTTTCTCCCTGTAATCCAGAATCAAACAGATAAGTACCTTTTATGAGATTGCAATACCAGAATTAGAACTCAGAGAAGCATCTGTGTGAAAGAAGAAATCAAAAAAGGAGAGAAAACTAAAAATCTAGTTTCTTACAATTCATAATTTTAGCACTAGAAGGGACTTTACTCAATTAATCAATACTTATTAAGCATTTCCTATGTGTCAGACGTTGTTTTAAGAGATGGAGACACAAAAAGAGGCAAAAAGCAAAGTCCCTGCCCTCAAGGAGGTCACAATCTAATGGGGAAGACAATGTGCAAATAAATATATACAAAGCAAGCTATATTCAGGATAAATAGGAAGTAACTCACAGAGGGAAGGCACTAGAATTAAGAGGAACTGGGAAAGGCTTCCCGTAGAAGGGAGGATTGTAGTTGGGACTTGAAGGACTAGGGAGACCAAAAGTTGGAGTTAAGGAGGAAGCATCTTCTAGGTATGGAGAACAGCCAGAGAAAATCTGAAAAATTATCTACTCCAAACCCCATAAGACGCAGGGAGTAAATGACTTGTTTGAGTGCATATAGTAAGGTTATGTCATATTTTAACTAGGAACCAATTCTCCTGATTCTCAGTCTTTACCATGTCTTTCTTTAGGGTCAGCAAAGTACAGTAGGGAGAACAAAGTAGCCAGTGCTACAGATAAAGCTCTGGACTTAGAATCAAGAAAAGCTGAGTTCAAATCCTACCATACACATTTACTAGTTACATGGTATCTTTGGGCTTTATTTGCCTTGTCTGTAGACTAATCTCATCTGTACCCTTCTTCTCAGGGTTGTTGTAATTCCAACCTACATGTTCCTTGGACGACTAATGGCATTGTACACAGAGCTCCAGGTGTAGGATCAGGAATGCATCTTCCTGAGCTTAAATACTAGCTGTGTGACATTGGGCAAATCACTTAACCTGTCTGCCTCAATTTTCTCATCTGTCAAATGAGCTGGAGAAAGAAATGGCAAACCCGTCCAGAATCTCTGCCAAGAAAACCTCAAATTAAAAAAAAAGAAAAGAAAACCTCAAATAAGGTCACCAAAAATCAGACAGAACTGAACAACAATAACAAAAATGCGTTTCTTAAGAGATTATGTAAATATCTGCTATGATCATTATATCTAAAATTACACTGGGCTGCATGAAACTGCACTAATTCCTTTAGACCACAAGGATATCTTCAAATTAATCTCTTTTAGGGCTTCTTAACCTAGGAGTCTGTGAATAGATTTCTTAGAGGGGAATAAAAATACACCTTTATTTTCACTAACGTCTGACTAACTGATAGCATTTTCTCTAATTACAAATATAGGTCGCATATTCTAAGAAGGGGCCCTAAAGGCTTCACAAAACTGAAAAGGGGGTTTGTAACACACACACACACACACACACACACACACACACACACACTAAGATGGGAGCATTTCCACACCAAGAAAATTTTAAATGGCTAAGAACCCCTACTCTCATTTAATTTTCAAGAATGCTTAACATAAGTAAGCATCAAGGGAATCTATCAACTTTTTCAGTTTGGAGAAACTGGTATTTGGCCTTTGTTTCAGATGAATTTGTCCTTTTTAAACATCTTCACTTTCTTTTTTTTGGTAGTTTTCTTTTTTTTTCTTTCTTTTTTATTGAAGCTTTTTATTTTCAAAACATATGCAAGGATAATTTTTCACCATTGACCCACATCTTCACTTTCTTGCCCACCTCTGCTCTGCTATCTGGTGCAAATGATGCGACTGAGCCATACAATGTAAGTTGGGCCTTTTTGTTGTTGTTGGTTTGGTTTTGTTTTGGTTTTTTGCTGACATTTCTGTCTTTGCCTACTGTTTGGAATTTACAGCCATTATCCTTCGGCCGGTCCCGTCTCTGTATTTTGGCAGGCCACAACGTCTCCCTTGTGATATCCATTCTGCAGAGTGTGCGGCAGGAACTCTGCCAAAGCACAATGTCACAGAGCTAGGAAAGCTGGCAGTGGGTCGTATACATTGGCCCTGCCACCCCCTGGAGTCTGTGGTCTAACATCTATCTTAGACTCAAGTCTGCAGAGCACAAAATGATATGGGGAGCTGGCAGCTCTTCAGCTCAGCTGATAAACGTGGGCAGTGAACCTCGAGAATTCCAGCCCCCACACAGTAAGGCTGGTCTTTTTTTGGAGAAAGAATGGACAGTTCTTGGCCTGAATTGGTTGTCTGGTTGTCCACAGCAAGTAAATGAAATGGCTAATTGCCAGATCTCGACTTTGCTTCAAGCTGTGTAGCCAGACAGATCCTCTGGCAACAGAGCAAAAATTTTACTGGATTTGACTCTTGGCTCCATGACTTACAGTCTATATGACCTTGAGCAACTCTGTTCACCTATTTAGCCTTCAGTCTCTTCAGTTCTAAAGTGATGGAATTAGGGTCCAGCATCTCCAAGGACACTTCCAGCTCTAGGTATGATTTCACAGTCTATGAGCAATTGTGCCCCCTAAAGGGACATGTCTTCCCTTGAATACTATACTCTTCCATACCTAGGTACAAGGTACCACTTAACCTATGATGTTTGTCCTGATGCCCACCCTTTAAATTATCTTATATCTAGGCAATTATCTAATATATATATATATATATATATATAATTATATTTATGATATATTTATATAACATCATTTTATTTATATGTTATTTATTATTATATTATTTATACATATATTTATATATACATGTTATTTCCCAAGAGTAATATGAACTCTTTTAATCAATTAATCAATAAATTTTTAAGCACCAATTGTGTGCCAGACCTGAAAGGCAGGGATGGATGTGTTTTGGGTTGTTTTATATATATACACATACATATATATGTATATATATATTTGCTTTTATATCTCTAATACTTAGCACAGTGCCTTACAAAAATATAGGTGCATAATAAATCTTGTTGAAAGAATGGATGATAGGCATAAAACAGATAAATGATATGTAGATATCTGACTAAGGAAAATGATACCAACTGACAATTATACAATACTTTAAAGCTTATAAAGCACTTTACATACATTATCCCACTTTCATTTTCCAACAATCCTGTAAGGCAGAAGTATCCAACAGGACACTGGCCAGCTCCATTGCTACTAGTACAATGCCAAGCAGATTAAAATATAATAAGGAAACATGCAACAAAATAAATTTTAAAATATAATAGAACATAGATCATGCTATTATGTGGTTTTCTAATGTGATGTTTCTATTTGAATCTGACACTACTACTGCAAGGTACTTATAAATTTTATTATCCTCATCTACAGAAGAGAGAACAGAGTCTGAAAGAGGTTTAGTGAATAGCTTATGTCAAAGGCAGTTCAATCTCCCAGGGCTTCCTGACTCTGCATCTGGCACTATAACTACTACATCACACTGCCTCTTTTTTTTAACGTGTGGCTGTCGTGGAAATTTCCCTTGAAGCCCAATCATCACAATAAAAGTACCATTCAGACCAACCCATCCAGCCTCTATTGGCTCGCTGTGTGAGTACATTCTTGGATGCCATGATATGAGGATAAAACTAAGAAAGCTTGTTCCTGTGGAATAACTTTCCATTGTTTTGTTTATCCCAACATAGACCAACTCACCTGAGCCCTTCTACCAGACCTGCCTTTGACTGCAGCATATTTTACTTTTATGCAATAAATAACTCTAGAAAGCCCTGATCATAGTAAAATACTGTTAGGGATATTTTCAGAGCTAAACTAGCAATTTTGGTCCCTCAATGAAGCAGGACAAAATGGGCCCATTACAAGGATGATAAAGGGTACCTGGAATAAGCAGTAGGAAACTCACCTTCAAATCCACTTTGATGGCCATTCAGGATGGGAAGGTGATACAAGAAGTAATTAAGACAAATTCAGGTAGACTGCATGGGAAATGAGTTACCATAGAAGCTACTATTCTGTATTAAATCATGGTACCATAGGGAAATGCCACTATTACTCCAATCTAATTACAGCCCAAATATCTCATTGAACACAGAAAATTAACACCAGAAGGGACCTTGGAGATCATCTAGTCTATTCCCTGCATTTTAGCTAAGTACTTTTGCACATTTTGTAGACATTTGATAAAATGTTTTCTGGTAAAGGAAGTAACATCACTTGCCTAAGGTCACACAAAAATATAATAGACAAAAGAGTCACACATACAATATGTGTCACAGGTCCCACTCGAATCCAGGTTTCCAGGAATTAAAGCCAGATCTCCAGCGGCTTCACTTTACTGTTAATAGGACTTTACAAAAACCCTAAAATCTGGAGCAGCAAAAGGGATCTATTCAGTGTTATGAATTCGTGATCAAGAAAACTAATAACTACAGAGGTAAAGATAAAATGTGATAACATGTAAATTGTCTCTGGTCCACAATTGGTTGTTCAGTCCCTTCGATTATGTCTGGCTCTTCATGATCCCATTTGGGATTTTCTTGACAAAAATACTGGAATGGTTTGCCATTTTCAGCTTATTTTACAGATAAGGAAACTGAGGCAAACAGGGTTAAGTGACTTATCCAACATAAGATGGGTGGTAATATGAGGCCAGATTTGAACTCAAGAAGTCATCTTCCTGACTGCAAGCCCAATGCTCTATCCACTGCACCAGCTAGCTGCCCTTCACAGTAGACACTGGCACAATCAGCTGGCCCATAGTAGGTGCTTAATAAATGTTTTATCCCTTTCCTAAAAAATCATAACAGTATAAACATTTAGGTAGTTTTAAAACTTGTAAAGCACTCTAAGTACATTATTTCTTGCGATCCTCCCAACAAAGTATATAATGCAAGTATTAGCATTTCAATTTTACAATAAACTAAAGATCAAAGATTTTCTAATTTTTTTTTTGTTTTATAAATAAAGAAAAACAAGTCTTGAAAACTTGCATGAATCATTTGCCACTGTATGCCATTCGTGAGGATGGAGGCAGTTTCACAAATAGTCTTCCGACCCAGGTAACAACTCCAAAGGAACCCTCTTTTGAGCTGATGGCTGAATTTAAATTTCTAACTCCTCCATTCTCCTCCATCTCTGAGTAAGGCATCTTATTTCCCACAGAGGAGAAATACTGTTTAAAAAAAACAAAAAGGGGCACATTATCATAGATAGTCACATAGACAGGATTCCAACACAAGCCTTTCCCAAGTCCAAGTTCAAGTCCACTGTGGGTTGCTGCTCACCTCCTTCCACTTCCTGTCCTGGGACTTAGCTAGAGAACACTACACAGGACTGACTGTGGCCAACAGTACAACTTTCATGCCGTTTTAACCTAACACTTGCTGTTGCCAGAAAGTCAGTGCAATTTGAGGATAACTGTTCCTATCAGAGAGAGTCGGGTGCACAGCCCAGGAGCCACTTAATGCTTGGTATCGATTGAAACAAGTACATTTTGTTTATTTCAGATCAAGCTCCAGCACCAAGATCAGGTTTAATGCAGGTCAGAAAGAAGCCAAGAGCTTACTCAGGGCCAGTAGAGCCCAAACAACAACTTCCAGCCTATCTGGAAGCCAAAGATAATCAGTTAAGTATGTAGAGTTTAATGCATTTGCAGTCTCCCGAGACTAGTTCCTGTCTCAACATAAATAATACCCAGAGATTCAAATATTCCAGGCACACCACAATACAATTAATCAGGCTTTTCTACATGCATCGACTATGTGGGCAGCTTTCTGCTGCTTTCCAAAATGGAAAAGACACTCTGCAAGGGGAGCATGAGGCCGGCTTCTCTTTTAGTGGTACCTCCGTGTAATTGAATTGTGGCTCTAATCCTGTGATTAACAGATGGCATTCTCCTGTCCCAGAGTACTCATCTTCCTTTCCTTAACCTCAGGAGATCCATTGCAGATTTATTTGGTCCATGACCAACAACAGTCTTGAGCTGGATGCTTTTTGTTAAGAGTTAACTCTTGTTAGAATGGAGGTGGTTTCACAAATAGTCTTCCGACCCAGGTAACAACTCCAAAGAAACCCTCTTTTGAGCTGGTGGCTGAATTTAAATGTCTCACTCCTCCATTCTTCTCCATCTCTGAGAATAAGGCATCTTATTTCCCACAGAGGAGAAATAATGTTTAAAAAAAACAAAAAGGGACATATTATCATAGAATCAAGAGTGTTTGAGGTGAAAAATTTCTTGGAGATCTAGTTCAACTTCCTCATTTTATAAATAAAGAAAAGGAAGCCTCAGAAACTTGAATGGTATGCCTAAAGATGCATAGGCAGTAAGTATGCAATAAAGCCAGGGTTCAAATGTAAGATCCTCTTGTTACAAAATCAACCCTCTTTCTACTGAACTACTTTTCCTCTATCAATTTGATTTCATTAGGTCTTAAGATAGTAATTCATTAGATCCTAAAATCTTAGATTGGATCCAAACTCTACCATGGAAGATGGGGAAATCTTAGTCTCTGGAATCTTCAGGCTGTGTCTCCCAGGGAGCCACACAAGGTGATGACAACAAATAGAAATTTAAAGCAAGCCCTAGGTCTGAGAAGGCAAAAAAAAAAAAAAAGGTCCCAGGTGCTGTTCCAATTCTGCCCTTGGTTGCTAAGCTGTGAGATCCATACAGAGAGAATAAAAGGCTCATAAAACATGCCCCCGACAAGGTCTCTGGTTAATCAGTTTAGCATTTGAGACTTTAATATTTTCATGCCCCATAAAAACTCGTGTCACCTAGTGGACAGAGAGATAGAGTCAAAAAGGACTGAATTCATATTCTGACCCAGAAAGTTACTTCTGCTATGTCACCTAATTCCTTTCAACCTCAGTTTCTTCATCTGTCAAATAATAATATTGTATACTTTCCAGAATTGTCGTGAGGATCAAATGAGACGATATTCATAAAGTTCTTAGCACATCTAAAAATGCTCTATAAATCCCAGCTACTACTATTAAACCAATCCTTGAAAGAAAAAAAGCAACTTCATTGCAAGAAAATCATCTTTTCTTTAAAAGGTGTTAATAAATATTTCCTTTGTTATATGCTTCATTCTATTCTGGTTAGTAACTTGAAGGATAGAGTCAAGATCACCCATAGACAATCTTTCTTTAAGGAGAAATTTAGTGATATAAAAACAGAAGATACCAATAAAAATTATTTTTTTAAAGAAAGAAATGTTATTTGAATAGCAGATCCATGTTCCACATACAAGATCAGCTGTATATAAGCAGGTAAATACTCTTTTCCTGTGGACAACATTTCTTGGATGGCTTTAGGCCAAAGAGTCTTGAAAGTGACTTCGAAGAAAATATTGTTCCAGGTACTCTTTGTCCCAAAGGATTTTGGTAGATACCTTCAAGAAGGAAAATAGTTGCCTGTTCAGACTCAAATCTTCCTCAATGCCTCCTAAGAGGACATTGGTACTCTTTATCTGTATGCCTTAAAATAAGAATAAAGGATTTTCTCTTTGCTATGATAGAAATGAGGGAACTGCACAGGATATGGAAGGTAAATTTTTTTTAATGCTCAAGGATTATTTATCAAGAAATAAAAGTAGCCTCAGAAACCATCTAGACATAGGATGGTAGATTTATACCTGGAAGGTATCTCACAGGCTAGCTAGCCCCTTCGTAGACCTGGAAGGGATCACAAAAGCTAGTCATTTTGTTTCACATATGAAGAAACTGAGACTGTGAGAGAAATCATTTGTCCAAGGTCACAGAAGTAGTAAATGGGAAGTGGTGTGGAAAGGAAGGAGCAGTTTTAGTATAATTGTTAATATTTCTTTCATTTCTTTTTTCAACAGAAATTTGAGTAACTATTATGTATAAAGCACCATACTAGGAACAAAGGAGGCTACCACAATGAATTAAGACATGGTCTCTTTTCTCAAGGAGTTATTCTGTACCTGTATGCCCTTAAATCTAACACAAAGTTAAATATGATAAGACCACAAGAAAAATACACGGTGTTCTGAGATTTCACAGGAGGTAAAGATCATTTTCAATTGGGGAATCAAAGAAGTTTTCACAGAAGGAATAAAAGTTTTTGGACCTTGTAGAATTTTAACAGGTAGAGTTGGGGCAGATAAAGGGGCATTCTAGGTGGTCAGAAAAAAGACAGGAGTGGGAAAGTGTAGGAACTGCATGCATAAGAGTCCTAGCAAGGAGTTCAGTTTGGCTAAAGTTTAGGGTATTTGAAAAGGAATATTGTTTAAAAAAAAAAAAAGATTGACATAGCAGAATGACACCAGATTATGGAGGTCCTAGAATATTCAGCTAAAAGTTTTGGACTTTATTCAACTAGCAATAAGGAGTCAGAGGAGGCTTTTGAGCCAAGAAATGAAGTGTTCAGATATGTACATTAGGAAGATAAATCTATGAAGGATGTGTAGGACAGACTGAAACTGGGAGAGAGCAGGGTGATGGGAGTGAGGAGCAGGGAGCTACCCAGAGTAATGTCCTTGCAGAGGTACATATGTTATAAAGCCTTCAAAGTGTTTTTGGGAGAAGATTCAGTCATCTGCTTCAATCTTTTAGTAGTTGCATAATATTCCAAATAACTTCTTTTACTGTCTTTGATTTAAAACTAAAGCTTGTAAATCAACCCAGGATAATTTTTATAGTCTAAAAGAGACACACTGCTCCTTCCCTGCTGCCTTCCACACTCTCACCCACACATCCACCCATCTGTAATAAGCTTTTTTTTGGTTTGTTTTTTTGTTTTTTGTTTTGTAATTCTAGCCTCCTGTTTTCAGTCAAGTTTCCTCCATGATGCATTGTTTTAGGATTTTAAAAACCGAGAGACTCCAGTATTTTGTCCCGTTTCAAAATGTATGGTTTTGCTTTTCATTTAAAATGCAGTTTAGAAAGATACAGCCTGTGAAGCCAATTAACTAATTGGAAATCACTTAATGACTGTTGCAGCATTTTAGATTTCTGGCATTGGTTCACAGCAGTCAAAAGAAATTGCTTTCCAATATTATGATAAGGTAAGCTAAGGAGCCATCACGGGGAGGCGGAGGGCTGCTGAGAGTAACAATCAGTTCTAATACGCCCACCAAAAGAATGGAGACATAATCACTTGGAATTCGGTGATTGGAAAGTAAGCACGACATAAAAACCAAAAGATACATGGATATCTGCTGAGAATAAATGTGCAGCTGGAGTTTCTGCTATGCTTTTCAAAAGCTTATAATCTTAGTTCAGACATTTTGCAGTTTCAGTTGTGTAGTTTATTGAATCAAAGACAGAGAGTAGTGACAAAGGTGAAGGGAGACAGAGATAAATAGAGGCATGAATTAATAGATAAGTTAATAAATGAATAAGCAGACTGCAAAATAAATAAATGGATGAATTTTTAAGTGAATGAATAAATGAATGAGTGAATGAAGAGAGCAAAGATTCATATGGGATGGTCCAGTAAGAAGGTGGAGATATTGTGACTAATTTTTTTAATTATCTGGTTATCGAATCAAGAATAGATAAAACCAGAGACAATAAATGGCTACTGTGAATTAACCCAATAATTGTATTTTATCTATTTCCTATTACTATGTGCCAAGCACTGTGCGAGAAATTAGGGATACAAAAAAAAAAAGAATCAATCATACTCATAAGAGGCTTACATTCTGATGGGGGAGACAAGAAATACATATATACAACAAAAATATAAAGTGAACAAATATAAATGTGCAAAAAGCAGTTAAAAAGAAAATAATTTAGGGAGAAAATAAAAGGAGGGATCGGGAAAGACTTTGTGATGAAAATTGTACTTGAACTACATTTTAGAAGGGGAGGCACTCTGAGGTGAAAGCAAGGAAAGACTATATATCAAGAATTAGAAATAGCCACCAAAAAACCATAGAGATGTGATATGAAGTGTGTAAGGAAGAGAGAAAAGGTCAGTTTAGCTGGATCACAATCAGAGAGCAAAACCCAGTGAGGTTAGAAAGATAGTTTAGGGGAAGGTCAAGTGAGACTTTAATGGCTAAACAGAAATATTTATATTTTATCCTGGTGTCAATGAGAAGCCACTGGGATTGGTTAAGTAGGGAGTCACATGGTCAAATATGCACTTAAGAAAAATTACTTTGGCAGCAGTGTGTATTATGGACTGTGGCGATGAGATTTTTGAGACAGGGAGATCAATTAGGTGACTGTTGAAATAATCTTGGAAAGAGATGGTAAGAGTCTAAACTAAGGTGAGTGGTAGCTATGGGAAGAGTGGCAGAGAGAAAAGGTTGGATGAGAGAGAGAAATGATAAGACTTGACAACTGATCGGGTAAATGAAGTGAGGGAAAATGAGGGGTTCAAAACATTGCCTAGATTGCCTACTCAGGAGCACTATGTTACCTTTGACAGAAGTGAGGAAGTTTGTAAGAATGGAGAATTTGGGGGGCGGGGTGATCTAAAAGAGTTTGTTTTAGATTTGGTGAGTTAAAGGTATCTCCAGTGTGAAATATCCAACAAAGTGTTTTGTGATGGCAGGCATTCTATCCACTGTGCTACCTAGTTGCCCCTGACATAGATAAAGATGAAGAAAGAAGAGGAAGAGGGAAGGAAAGAATGAAGGAAGAAATAAAGGAAAGAGAGAGAAAGAAAGAGAAAAAGGAAAAAGGAAGAAAAATAAAAAGAGAAAGGGATAGACAGAAGGAAGAAGGAGGAAGTGAAGGAAGAAAGGAAAGAAAGAAAAAGGGGAAAGGAAGAAACAAAAATGAAGGAAGGCAGAAAGGAAGGAAGGAAGGAAGGAAAGAAGGAAGGAAGAAAGGAAGGAAGGAAGGAAGGAAGGAAGGAAGGAAGGAAGGAAGGAAGGAAGGAAGG
>JAJPUD010000123.1:508362-548518 GCA_023553655.1 Myrmecobius fasciatus | reverse complement strand
TTCTTTTTTCATCTTTGTCAAAAGGAATGAGTCTCTGGGGTGGAGGGAGAGGAAAAGATAATATAAAAATGAAACAAAAATAAAAGTGATGCAAAAATAAAAACAATCAATAAGTTTTTTTAAGAAATGCTTTCCCAAGTCCCTCTTCACTTAGCTGTGTGCAAGTAACTTAACTCTGTTTGTCTCAGTTTCCTCATCTGTAGATTGAGCTAAAGAAGGAAATGGCAAAGCAGTCCAATAGTTTTGTCAAGAAAATCCCATGAACAAAGGTACACAGGGTCATAAAGTGTCAGATATGACTAAAAGAATTGACCGGCAATAACCATTTATCTAAGATTTTGTCATTTTTGACATGGCATTTATGTATAATACATATTTGTGTAGAAAAAATTGTCTCTGATAACAGTTAGAAAGAACTCTGGTTTGAGAATCAGAGGACATGGATTTAAATCTCACCTCTGAGGTTTAATATCCTGTATCATCTTTGAGATTGAGTACATGACATAGGAGACCCTGGCACAGGACCACCCAGCATGACATGCCCCCATCAGAGAAGTTGCTCTGCTCTATCAGCAACAGAAAATTGAAGTAGGTCAGAAGAAACACAAGACGTACAAAGTTAGAGAATCCCCCCCAAAAAAAATGTTCATAGCTACTATTTGTGTCCAACCTGTGATAGAGCCTTCCAAGCTTGTATTGGTCTGATCTGCCAAAGTAGGATATACTGTAACTCAACTCTAGCATAGTGATGTCATTTTGGTCCTTTTTGAGAATGAAGATCAACAATCAAACCAAACTATGAACTTGGGGAAATAGCTCCATCACCTTGAATTGCAGATTCTTCATTTGTAAAAATGAAAAGTTTAGATTAAATGATTTCTGAGACAGCCTTCAGTTCAAGCTCTATGATCTTCTGATTTCACTGGAAATCTTATGGGAATGAAGGATCTGGGATATCCTTGGCACAGGAGTTCCTAATACATAAATTTCCCCTACCCACACAGATTTGACTACACCACATAAACCTATCTTGGACATAATAAGTAAGTCTTAAAGAGTTGCCAGAGGTATACAGAAGTTAAATGATCCAAGATCATAAAAGTAGTAACTAGGTTTTACTGAGTTCAAGTATAACACTCTATCTATTACACCAGGTTGCCTCTGGTGACATATGTGACTAGTTTTCCAAGGTGAGAACCAGTTGGAGCAAAGATCTAAGGCATTTTGATTTAGTGTAACATCCTGAGTTCAACTGAAGTAATCCTTTAACTTACTTAAATTTGAGTAATTTTAGGATGCCTTTACCTGGATCATTTCTTTTTTTATTGTAAGTTTATTTATTTTTAATGCACATATTTTGTGAATCATATTGGGAGAGAAAAATCAGAGCAAAAGGGAAAAAACATGGGAGAAATTAAAAAAACAGAAAAAAGAAGTGAACATAGCATGTGGTGATTTACATTCAGTCTCCTTAGTTCTTTTTTTGGATGCAGATGGCATTTTCTGTCCAAAGTCTATTGGGATTGCTTTAGAACCCTGGTTTATTTCTGAGCTTTTGGAAAGGAGCTAAGGGTAGTATTAAGTCACTTTGAATCAAATTTAATGTCTAATGATATTTCTCATGACCAGCTTAATGTAAATATGACCCTTCACTAAAAAAAAAAAAAAGATAGCACTTCCAAGTTTTTCTACAAGAAGCATCTATGTGCTAGTAAACAGGGAAGCAATTAAATAAACTACAAAAATAAAATAAATTCCTCCCCCCCCAAAAAAAAGCTCCAACATTTTGGGAAACATGTCAAATATAATTAAGAAGATTTTAAATAGACATAGAAGAAATTTACTTCCCCATGCACCATTGCTTTGGAACCAACAATATTTCCCATTTTATATGATCCTGCCAATTTTCAAATACTGCCCAGAAAATCTTCACTTTCTTGCTAAGCAAAATTTTAAATAAAATAAGCAATGAAGTGTTCTCCCCTTTATACAATAACAATAAGCAACAATTAGCATTATTAATTTATTGCTCTGTTCTAATTAATTTATGTATCATTAATTAATAATTAATATGGTGCCTATTATATTCCAAGCACTATGCTAAGCATTTTACAGATATTTGAAGCTATAGGCTCAAATTGTGTAACATATAAAAAAAGCACTTTGCAAACCTTAAAATGTTATGTAAATGTCCAATATTATTATTCCATACCAGTAGACTTCCAATGTTAATTAGGCTTGGAAACAATTCTGATGTCCCATCATGATAATTAAAATAGAATTTTACCTGTTTCTGTGTCATTCAAAAGGGCAAGAGGTTTTTGGAGTAGCAGGATGGATACAATAGTAGGTCAGGAAACTGGGATTCTAGTCCTGACAATAGCATTGCTTAGTGACCTCAGACAAGCCACTTAAATTTGATGAGAATCCATTTTCTCAGCTGTAGAACAGGAATAACAATAGCTACTCTTGCCCCTGCCCCTAACCTCCTAGAACTGTTTCGAGAATCAAGTAAGATGTGTTCAGTATATCATGTATAGAGGATTCTTATAGAATTAGAGCTTTTTCAGGTTAGAGAAGTTAAATGGCTTTTCCAAAGTCACAAAACTAATTAATGTCAGATTCCACCCTGATGGTCCTGACCATGAGGCTAGCACTCTGTACTGCTTAACCAGGGAAGAAAAATAAAAATCTAAGGTTTTATCATGGAGAATTGGGAGGTTCTTGTTGTTGTTGTTATTGTTGTTTTTAAGAATATGAGCTCATTGCAAATAGAAATTGCTTCATTCTTTGTACTTGTAGCCCTAAAAACTACTAGAGTGCAATCTGGCATATTCTAGGGGCTTAATAAGTATTAATAAGATCGGGGGGGGGGGGGAAATTCACCTCAATTATGCGAAGAAATGAGCCATCCACAAAAGAGAAAAGGCATATTCTAAAGAAACTTGGCCTCTAATTTTGAATAATTCTGAATTTCCAAATGTTCTCCATCATTGATCAAGAGATAGGCTTAAACAAGACCCTGTTTATGTTACTTGACTTTTCTAGGGACTGTTACAAAAACTTTGTCCTGGAAAGACTTTTAACACACACACACACACACACACACACACACTTTGCCTCTGCAGAATTCCACATTTTCAGTCAAACAAGTCATGTGGGCCTGCCAAGCTATCGATCAGATCTCCATCTAAAACAGCAGCCACCATCTCTGATTAATGGGATCTTCCTCACCCTTGTTTTTTATAGCTTCCTCCCATTACAATATCAATCACAGAATTGCTGAGAACCCCTCCTGTTGCCTCTCCAGGACTGCTTGCAAGTGTTTCTATTGCTATTTTGATATTCTTTCCTCACGGATCAAAGACCAAAAGAAATATGTCTACCCTTCATGGTTGTGCCAAATGTGAAATGTGCCTGAGGGGTTAATTTGGAGAAGCCTCCAACAGATAACCCTTTTTATATTCTTAATTCTCAGTTACTCTTGATCATCAGTGGGCCTCCAAATAAAGGCATCTAAATATAATATAGTCTCTAGATCCAAAATCAGGATGAGTAATTTAGGACATACCTCAGAGCACTGAAATTTAGAAAGTACCAAGACCTAAACTTTTTCAGCAGATAGAAAAAAATTGAGCTTAGCAACTAGCTAATCAAACTCATTCATTAAAATAACAATTTATCATCTGGCATATTTCTTTCCATAGCCCACATGAGCTCCCTCCCAGCCTCACCATACCATCTTCCCTCCCAATTGGGATTCCAGATTCTCCACAATTAGGTCCATCTTTCCAGTTTAACTAGCAAAGAAGAGTGTCCTGAGGTTATAGGTCCTTCCCTAGGCTCTTCTTTTACCCTCTCCTCAACAAAATTTGTCTCTTCGAAATTGATTTGTATGTCTTTTAATCTTCTTGCCCAAGACACCAAAATTGTTGGCTATCAGGTATCTTTGAGGATACCTGAGAATTTCAGAGACTTTAATTAGTGAACAAAAGAACCAATATAAAAGACTCTTGTGGGAGCTATTGCCCTACTTTCCACCATCTCTGGACAACTATCCACAGGGGCTAACCTTAGCTTGCAACAAAGTTCAATAGCCTCGTGCATTTAAGGGGCACCTTCATTGTCATCACTTAGCAGTGTAGGACAATAGCATTGAGTCTCAATTTCCCAGATGCCTCTAAAGGGAGAAGGTGCTGTCAGGTGGAAGTAGGAACTGTTCTAGGGGTAGTTGTTAAAATCCTTAGAGCCATTATATAAATACTAACACCAAGAGGAGAAGCTTGGATGAGAAGTGGACAAGATGGATAAAGGGGGACACCATCCTATGAGTGAGGGTATTGATCCTCTGATAAGACTGCCTTTATCAGACACTAAGGCAGCTTCCTTAGGACATGCAGATATAACACTAAGCTTATAAACTCAGAATTAATCTCCTCTTACCAGTCTCATTCAATTACTGTATCATTGTTCAGTCATGTCAAACTTCATGAATTCATGAACCATACTGTCCATGGACTTTTCTTGGCAATCATACTGGAGTGGTTTGCCATTCCTTCTCCACCTCATTTTATACATGAGAAATAACTTGCCAAAAGCCATATAGTTAATAAGGGTCTGAGGCTGAATTTGAACTCAGCTCTTCCTGACTCCAGGCTCAAAACTCTATCCACTGATCCACCTAGCTCCCTCTTCTGTCTCTGCAGAATATGCACCCAATATATCCATGTAGGGTATCATATTCTTACCTGGGAGTGCTCTGCCCAAATAATGTAATCACTGAAACCTCACAAGATATCTTCGGGTTTCCCAGCTAGATTTCCAGGACCAAATCATTCTAGCTCTCATTGATTGGCTAACAATAGATCCCAGATCTAACCTCACTTGGTCATTGATTGGGTTCTGACTGGCTCAGAATGAATATAAAGAGCAGTTATTTCTGTTTTGGACAAAAATCCCCAGCTTGACTCTTTTTTGGCTAGATAAGAGAGGACATTTTCTGCTTCATTTCTTACCTAGCCTTAATCACTGATTGGGTGTTGCTTCAGTCAAACTGAGACCTGTTTAAGACTTTAGCTTAAAAAGGCCAAGATTTCCCATTATATCTGGTCATCTTGATCTATAACTGGCCACTGGACCCAGATGGCTCTGGAAGAGAAAGTGAGGCAGGTGACCTTGCACAATCCTCCGTCACTAAAATCCAATCTACTTTCGTGTCACGGCATCACCTTCCTGATGAACACCTCCCTGAGAACAAAGGACAAAACAATCTCTCTGAGTGGTAAATAATAGGAGTTGACCAGCTAGAACTGGTTGGTTGGGCAACATATCTCTTTTTCTTCTCTTTTCTTTAAAAGATGTTTAATAAATTCTTGAACAATTAGGTGTTGAAGGATAAATCATTGAACCTGGAGTCAGGAAAACTCAAATTTCTGAGTTCAAATGTGGCCTCAGGCACTTATTAGCTGTGAGACTTTGGGCAAGTCAATTTTTTGCCTCAGTTTTCTTATCTGTAAAATGAACTGGAGAAAAATTGGCGAATGACTCTAATATTTCTGCCAAGATAATCTCAAATAAGGTCAGAAAGTCAGTCTGGACTGAAACAACTAAACAGCAATAAATGCTTTTTGAATTAATGAATCAATGAATCACAGGGATGATTTTATGCTTGCTTATGTTTCATTCTTTTTCATTCCAATTACATTCTACTGCTTATTACCTACAAGTCACTTCCCCTTTCAGGGAAGTTTATTTTCATCATTTGAGATTTTTTTGAATGAGATGACCTCTACAATCTTCTCTATATCTAAAGCAAGGAGTCTATGATCTCATGATCCTAAGTCAGCTAGACCCAGACCATGTTAAAGTGGTGTGATGGAACAAGGTTTGGGGTGGGGAGGGAAGTGGTTTGTGAGCTTAGTAGAGAATTACTGGGCTAATGCAGATATAGTCCACATCATCAGACAGCCTTCTCACCTCAAGAGCTAAAAATGTATGCTATTCAAAGAGCAGGAAATAAATTTACCATTTTTAAGATACATCCTTAGTCACCAAACACATACCTGACCCCAAATCCTATGAAGAATCTTCCGTGAAATGAACAATTCATTTGTGAAATCATACCATTTTAGAGCTGAGAACCAAGAAATAGTAATGGAATTAGCACACCAGGGAGGCGTCTTTCTTTTATTGGTGGATATAACTGAGAAATAAATGTAAACATTACAAAGGCCCCCATCTGTGTTTATTCCTCTGCAATGGCAGCACTCAAACTGGGTAGAGGGGGCTGCTGCTTTTTCAAAATGTTTTTGGTGCTTTCTATTCCTGGAACTACTTCACCACAATTACTTTCACCAAACACAGGAAAAACTTTATATGGAGAATGGATATAGTTTTCAACCAGCACCAAATGTCTCTCCTTCTGCCTTTTTGTCTTTCCAATCAATCAGGACACGTGAAACTCCCAAATGAAGAATAAATCCACAATCCAGTTTCTTTTCATCTCCTAACATATGTCATAAAATGAAAAAAAAAATTGTTCCCAGCTTCAATCAGTCCTTCATTTTCTGTGACTTGAACCTTAAACTGAAGGGGATGTTGTTGTGTGAGCCAGGGAAGAATGTTGAATGTGTGCCGACTTCTTGCAAGATAATAGGTATTCGCTGCATACCTAGGTCTTGGAATCATTATCTCCCCTGTGAGCACTTCTGTATTTATAGATAATGATCTCATTACCAGGCAGCTATTCCAATTTTATTCAGACTTTAATATTTCTTGAAGGAGAAAAAAAATAGCATACAAAAGGGTTGGTGGTGCCAACTCAATCAGACACACTCTTGATGGACAATTATTCAAGTGCAAGCCAAGACAAGAAAAAAAAATCATTTCCAAGAGTCTTCTGTCAAAGCTAAGTTCTCCTGTGACAATGTTTCATGTAAGTCTACAGAGAGGAGAAAAGAAAATAACAGCCACCTGAATGAGGGGGAAAAAATGTAAGATTAAAAACCAAGCAAGTTTAATCCTAACCCTTCCATAAAGTGGTGCAGACTCAAAACTGTTGCAGAGATTCTGTCCACCTGTGTTAACATGGTTCTGATCTCAAGGAATGGAAATAGAGCCACACCCATTTCTCTTGTCACTACAGGATTTATTAATAGGATATAAACAACCAAAGGAACATTCATTCACATGAAAAGGTACAAGGAGACATGTGTTAAGATGGTTCTGATCTCAAGGAATGAAAATAGAACCACACCCATATCTCTTGTCACTACAGGATTTATTAATAGGATATAAACTACCAATGGAACATTCATTCACATGAAAAGGTACAAGGAGACTTGTTAAAATGGTTCAGATCTCAAGGAATGGAAATAGAGCCACATCCATTTCTATTGTCACTACAGGATTTATTAATAGGATATAAACTACCAATGGAAAATTCATTCACATGAAAAGGTACAAGGAGACATGAATTTATATCTTATCACCCACACCTTGGTACCAGTCTTCAAACGGTGCTGAAAAAGAAAGCTGTATTTCATATCTATAACTCAGAAAATCAGTTCATCCCAGATCACAGAACCATTTACACTGGTGTGAGTCTGTGTGGTTTGATACTGTTAGACCAAGGAAGATGAAGTCTTTTGTAAATAGATAGATCTGGGGTAAACAGACTCCAGGTCCCTTTAAATACACTAGATCATGTTTCAGAGAATTCCTCTTAATTTTTAGTACTTTGGGGTTATGTTTGTCTATGAGTTCCCTCCTCTCTGAGGGAGGGTATGCTGGTCAAACCAACCAACATTATCACTCCAGATTTCCCTGGATGCTTATGCCAAGAGAGAAGAATTATTCTCTTTTAAGGTAAGAAGAAAGGACCTTGACTGCTTTTTTGCACTGTGTTTCCTTTGGCACTAGAAATCAGAAGTGGATCAAAGGGTGCAGAGTGTCCATTTTTTTGTTTGCCATAATAGAAATTTTAATAATAACATTTATGGAACACTTTGAAGTTTTCAAATGCTTTACATACTTTATCTAGTATTGTCATAAAACAGGAAACACATCATGACTATTGCTATTGTGGCCTCAAAATAGTTTGTGGGGTTCTTTTTTTTAACTCTTTAGACAGCAAATTTCCATTCATTCAAAACAGTTGAGAAATAGAACATACTGGCCTTTAAAAGAGAAATATCACTTCTATGCTATACAGAGAGGACCAGTTTTCAAAAAATTAAAATCCAGTAAGATATACTTAATGATAAAAATTGAACATAATTTAATCTTTCTTTCATGATTCAGAAGGCATTAATGGCCTTTTGGCTCACTTCTGAGCCAAAATCTAAAACTTAAATTAGAATTGAATGAATATTGTCCAGGGAGCTTGGAACCCCCACATGTGGTTTCAGTTCTATCACCCCTGGCTACATGACTTTGGATAAGTCACAAATTCCAGGTCATCACAAAAATTTGTGATATCAAGGATTCTTAATCTTCTAGGCCTATAGACCTAGAATCTAAGGCCCTAGAGTCCAATCTATTCAAGAAGGCTGTTAACTTATAAGAGAAAAAAATACATCCTTATTTTTTAACTAATTCTAAATAAAATTTAGTACCTCCTGCATTTATTTAAAGACATTGTTTAAAATTTATAAAAACTAAGTTTTCCATAGGCTTCATGGATTGTCAAAAGGGTCTATGATACAAAAAAAAAAAATTAAGGGTTACACGCACCTGTGCTAGTAAAATGTAAAAAGAGTGGCTAGCTCACCCTTAAGTGGAGCAATGAATTGACTACTAGTCTGGACTAGAGTTAAAATTAAGACAGACACTAACTTTATGTGTAATTCTAGACAACTGATTATATGACCTCTGTTTCAATTTCTTCATTGGGGATAATAATAGCACCTATCTCCCAAGGGTTGTGAAGATCAAATGAGATATTTGTAAAATGCTTAACTCTATACCTGGCAGATAATAGATACTTTTAAAATGTCATAATATTGATTGATTGATTTTCCTCTAGTCACCACTCACCCCCAATATGTACTCCTAGCTGTTGATTAATAAGTCTCCTACTTCATTAAAAAACATTGAATGAGAACTCCCTCTGGTCCTCCTCTGCCTTTCCAAAAATCTCTGAAGGACCATTCTCTTCCTTCCCCTCAATCATAGAAGAACTGTCCCCACCACCATGAAAGCTAATCCCTCTATCTCTTCCTTTAATTCCATTCCCTCCTAGCTTTTCCAGTACTTTACTCTATTAATCATCCCTTCCCATCTTCAATTTCTCTTTCATTTTATCAAATGAGATAATATTTGTAAAGCTCTTAGTACAAAGCCCGGTGCATAGTAGGCATTTAATAAATACTTGTTCTGTCTTTCCTTCCTCTCCACTAGTTTCTTCCCATAAGCCTGCACAGGCATATTCAGAACTTTCCAGTCCTTGGCCTCACCATTTAATAGATGCTAAAATGAAAAATAGAGAGAGAGAAACAGAGAGAGAGATAAAAACACAGAGAGAGAAACAGAGAGAGAGATAAAGACAAAGAAACAAAGACAGAACAGAGAGACAGAGAGATACAGAGAGGGGAGAGACAGGACAGAGGGCAGAGAGAGAGAGAGACAGAGAGAAACAAAGACAGAGAGAGAAACAAAGAGAGAGAGATAGAGAGAGTCAAAGAGAAGAGAGAGAGTACAGAGGGGAGAGAGAGAAACAGAGAGAGACAAAGAGACAGAAAAAGAGAGAGAGACAGAGACAGAGAATGAGAGAGAGGGAGAGGGAGACAATGACAGGGACACAGTGAGACAGAGAACAGAGACAGAGAGAAAAATGGATGGATGGACGGAAGGAAGAATAGATAGATGATAGAGATAGAGAGATTTTATATATTTGGCATTCTTATTTATTCATAACATGAAATGATTCATGAGCTCTCCCCTTTGAGACATATCTTTCATTTTTTCTATCACTCTCAAAGGAAGAGGTAGCCCTTCTCTTCTCCAAAGCTAATTTTACTCTCCAATCCCTCTTCCTCTCCACCAATTCCTTCTTTACTTGCCCCCAAAACAGCTTGTCTTCCCGACCTTGTAACACATTCACATGATATTACTACCTTTGCAACTATGATCAAATTTGGCTCCTTTCTTTTCTAGTCAAACTTCTCAATTATAAAATGGAGATTTTATAAGCCTCCCTTAGGCTTAGTGTAAGAATCAAATGAGATATACATTTGTATTTGCTACCCTCATATCTTTACCACTTATAGTCCCTAATTCATTGAAATCTAGGTTCCAATCTTATATTCACACACTTAAGATTTTTTTTGAGATGATGAATGATCTTTTAGACAAGCCCACAAGTGTTTTCCCAGTCCTTTCCCTGTCTGCTATCTTGTCATCATCAATATATATCCCAGTAAAGAATTTTGTCTATGATCCAAGTACCAAGGATATTTAAATGTGGAAAAACTCATCAGAAGTTGGCTGTTGGGGGATGAATTTTTCAGCTACATAAACTAAGAAAGATCATTTATCAAGTCACAAAAGTGGTACAATTTGCATCAGGGATCTGTTGAGCACTTCCTCCTGCTTAAAACTTTGTTCTTTCAGCTTCCATATCATACCCTGCTATCTCTCTGCCTACTCCCTGAAGCCCTTCCATGGTCTTCACTTTCAGAGAATCACAGTCTCAGAATTGGAAGGAACCTCAGATCATGCACTAGCTCCTTGAAAAAACCCATTCCACTTCTGTGTAGCTCTAATTATTAGGAAGTTTTTTTTATGCATCAAGCATAAATTTTCATTTTTGTAACATCCAGTAAGTACTCCTAATCAAGACTTCTAGGTGATAATAAGGTGAAATAAAGAGTCTGAGCTCTCTTAAAAGTCTGGCTTGAGAGCAAGCCCTTTTATGTTAATTTTAAAAAATAAATGTGTACTGATGACTTTTAGCTTTTTATTGCATAAATTTCTACCTGCATTCCTCCTTTACCTCTATCAGAGAGCTATCATTTATTTTTTTAAAAAAAATCAACACTCATCTTCATTTTTGCAGTGGCCTTCAGGAGGTAATATTCTGTCTGTATCATTTAACCCAAGAGAGTAATTCTCACCGTGGAAATTTCAGGCCCCAATGGAGAAGTGAGAGTTGCCATGGCTGATCAGCAACCATCATCAGTCCACCTTCTTGATGTGTCCCTTGATGCTTTATTAAGTATCATGAGGCATAAGGCCATGAAGACAAACCTGCTTATTTCAATCAGAATCATTACTGTTGATATCATCATCATAGTCATCATATTATTTTCATCCATATATATAGGCCCAATTAAGTACTATATTCATTGTCCAAGGACCAACCTAACTATTTAAATTTAAAAAAAAAACTTATCAGCAGGTTGGTCACTGAGTGATGAATTTTTCAGCCACATAAACTATGAAAGACCATTAACCAAGTCACAAAAGAGATACAATTTGTATCGGTGAGGGAGTGTCCCCATCAAAGAAATCACAGATCCTTGAAGGGTTGAATTATGAATGACATCAAAAACAATTATCATTTATATAGCAACTAAAGTTTAAAAAGTTATATTTATAACAGACAGTAAAATTATCTTACCTACAAATTGTAGGGATTCAACAAATAATTTCTAATGTTCATTCGGATTCTAAATCCCAGGACCTCCTGATCTTTTTTATCATTCTTACTGTCTCCAGTTCTTTCTGTTAATTGTGGACAATTCTGATCTTACTCGTGAACAAAACAGTTATCTGGGTACTCTGATTTGTAAAACACTTAAAGTGCCCACTCTAGACACACACACACACACACACACACACACACACACACACACACTTTCAGTCTCCTACTTCTTTGCTGGTCACAGTGCTTTAAACTATATGACTACTTTATTCCCTTAACTTCCATTATTTTACTCTCATGAGATGCAATAGGACTGAGCAGAAAGAGGAAACAGCTTCTGACCCTTTGGAGAAACATCACTTCTCTTTCTCTACTCCTCCATGTCCTCCACTCCTATCCACCCATCCACCCACTCCCCAGTCCTCCTTCCCTGTTATAAAGACCACTGCAAAGAGAAATAAAACATTGCATTCAGAGGAAGGTTGTTTTGAGTTTCAAACAGTAGGCTTCCTGTTAAAGTGTTTCATGTTGAGAGACCAGCCTGGGTACTCACACAAATACAGAAACAAGAAAGTCCATAATTGTGAGTGCTCGAGTGCCCGAGAGTGGGTGTTAATACAGAGTTCAAGTATGTCAGCAGCACATTTGGATATTTGATATGAGAGTAAAAGTAACATAAGAGTGGGTGTAAGCCTAAGAGCTTGAGTAAATGGGGTACATTTGGCTTTAGAGTGAAGTGTGTAGTAAGAATAGAAACAATATATACTGGTAGGACTGTTCCCTCTTCCCCTCCATCACCTATTGTAAAGAGAGGAGAAAATGAAGTTCAGAGAGATAAAAATGACTTTGCTATGATCACATAGATAGTGTTGGAAGGGAAATATGAGCCTGTGCCTTCCCACAACATGTCCTCTCAAATGTACTATCACCAATAGTGATAGAGCCAGCTACCATCATTCAGTACTCAATGACCCAGACAACAGTCATCAGGACTTTCTGTACAACCATATTCAATGTGTATTTGCCAGACCCCCATAGGTCCTCATGTCACTGCTTTTGCATGAAGCCAGGAGTTTCAGTGTGTAGAAAAACAAGGGCTATCTATTATCCTTTATGAAAATGGCTTGATTGGGGCAGCTACGTGGCACAGTGGATAGAGCACCAGCCCTGATGTCAGGAGGACCTGAGTTCAAATCTGACCTCAGATACTTAACACTTCCTAGCTGTGTGACCCTGGGCAAGTCACTTAACCCCAATTGCCTCAGGAAAAAAGAAAATGGCTTGATTTTAGTAGGTTTTTTTTATCACATTCTGTTACATGAGATTAACCTGATTATACCTTTACAGAAGAAAAGCAAAGTACCATCTCTAATCTTTTCAGGAAATGAGCTGACTGACTTTCCTCCTTCCAGTTAGAGGAGAGACAACAGGGGAAATTGTTCTGCCCAAGCAAATGACCAAAAACACTTGACACCAAATCCATTTCTGTCACAAAGGTTTTTGTGAATTAATGCAATGTTGTAACCACTTGCTACAGACCCCTGTGCCTGG
The DNA here is from genome assembly GCA_023553655.1 of Myrmecobius fasciatus. Classification (NCBI taxonomy): domain Eukaryota; kingdom Metazoa; phylum Chordata; class Mammalia; order Dasyuromorphia; family Myrmecobiidae; genus Myrmecobius; species Myrmecobius fasciatus. The sequence continues at coordinate 535,323 of JAJPUD010000123.1, read as the reverse complement.
AATTCACTCCCTCCTCACCTTTCCTTGTAAAACCTTTTGTTTCATTAACAGAATATACAAGTGATTCCCTGATTGTCCCCTTTCTCAAATTATTGGCACCATTTCTTAAAATTGTTCAGTCATTTTCAATGGCATCTGATCCTTTGTGACCCCATTTGGGGTTTTCTTGGCAAAGACCCTAGAGTGATGTACCATTTTCTTCTCTAGCCTATTTTATAGAGGAAACTGAGGCAAACAGTGTTAAATAAATTAACCAGGGTCATATACTTACTAAGTGTCTGAGGCTGGATTTTAACTCAAAAGAACCCAGAGTTCTGTGCACTATGGCACCTTAGCTGCTTTCTTCTGAAAATTACTTATATAAATTGTCTTCACTTCTTTGTTTACATAGTGTATCCCACCAGCAGAATATATGCTCCCTGAGATTAAGGACCTTTTTTTCAATATATTTCCAATACCTGGCACATGGTTTAATAATTGCCTGTTGAATTGAACTAAAACTGGAGAAGAGTAAAGTGGGAGCTTCTAAACTGGATTATGAAGAGGTAGGTAGTACAGTGGATAAAATATCAGCCCTGGAGTTCAAATGAAGGCTCAGATATTTATTAGCTGTGTGACCCTGGTCATGTCATTTCACCCTATTTGTCTAATTTTCCTCTTCTGGGGCTGGAGAAGGAAATGGCAAACCACTCCAATGCCTTTGCCAAGAAAACCCCAAACACGGTCACAAAGAGTTGTCCATGATTGAAAATGACAGTACAACAAAAAACTGGATGATGAAAAAAATTGGGTCAAGTGTACCAAAAGTGTGTTGTAGTGAAAGGATTGCAGAACTTGAAATCAGAAGGTCTGCTCTGAACATAATGGGGACTCAGTTTTCTCATGTATGAAATGAAGATGTTAATGTTTGCATTATCTTCCCCAAAGGGGTATAATGAGGAAAGTTTCCTACATTTTAAGAGTTCTAAAAATGAGTTATTATTATTATAGGCCTGTGAGCTATGATTTTCAGGAAGAAACTAGCACTTATTCAGCACACTTTTAAGCATACATAGACCTCCACAGGTATAAAGTAAAAGATAAGGAGCTCACATCTGTATAGACATTCTTAAGCTTTTTGAATGCAAATGAAACTTCATGAACCTGATTCACTATGTTGTAGGAAGCCCAATCAACCTTAGAGAAAGAGGATCTCTTGATCCACCACATGTAGACAGAACTATAAAATCTCACTCTTGGAAGGGACATTGGAGCCAGCTAAAGGTACTATGCTATGGCAACTGAATATCTAGAAAAGAAAGTTCTTACCATCAAAATCCTTGGCACTGTCAAGTGGTTCCATAACAGAAACTAATCTAATTTTCTCTGTGCAGATTACATTAGAAACAAAATTACTATCTGCTTTGCTACTATATCCAAAGGACTATGGGATCCTTCACATATATGGTTTCCCATATTAAAATGCAAGATCCTTGAGAGCAGGGACTGTGTTATTTATTGTTCTATATACAGCCTCAGAGCTTAGCACAGTGTTTTCCGTGTAGTATATGCTTGATACATGCTCTAATCATTCACTCTCTCAATCATCCAGTCTTATCCATTTCTGATCTAGAATCCTCTTTAGGATATATGGGACAAGTAATCCTGCCTAATTCCTCCCTGAGCCCAAAATCCTTCATAATTCTATTTAACCTATTTGCTAGGAGCCTTCATCCAGGCTATCTGATATGTCATAAGTACAACATATCCTTTGGCCTGGCCATGTGAAGCCATTCACTTCATGGCACGACTGTCCTAAATTCTCTATTATATATTTCCTGGATGTTTTTTACATTACTTCTTGTGCTCAAGTCATTGTTGTTAATACAAAATCTTCTGCTTGGACACACCACCTTTCCCCCACCCCCCACCCCATAACAAGGGAGATGCTGCATTAGAACAGGCCCATTAAGATCATGCTTTGCTCCAGTGAATAAAATACTTTCTGTGTAATTAATGAACAATTAATGCAATATTATCTTGGATTCACCATACCTGTAGAGCCCTTGTGTGATTATGAAGGTACAATCTACTATTTTTAAAATAATAAATAGTAAAAAAATAATAACAATGAAAAATCATTGGCAAAATCTGACTTTCCATGTTATATTTTCACCAATACTCTCAAAAGTAGTCTCACAAGATTTTAGAATGATTACAAACGAGGACATATGGCTTGGGAGCAACACATATCTCTCTTTCCTCTTTCTTTGGAGTAGTAATGCAGTGTCCATGTTATTTCCCAACCATTTGTACTTTTCTCAGTTTTGAGCAGTCAGTCAGCAAACATTTCCTAAGTACATACTAGAAGTCAGAGTAGGAGGCAGCTAGATGGCTCAGTGTCTACAGCTCCAGACCTGAAGTCAGGAAGGTCTGAGTTCAAATCCAGCCTCAGAATCCTTACTAGTTTACTAGTGACCCTAGTTAAGTCATTTAACTCTGTATACCTTAATTCACTGGAAAAGAAAATGGCAAATCATTCCAGTGTCTTTGCCAAGAAAATCCCATGGCCAATATGGTATATGAGATCTCAAAGAGTCAGACAGCCTCAGAGTTCCAAAGAAAGGCCAAAAAGAGGTTTCTGCCCTCAAAGAGTATACATTATAATGAGACAAACAGCACATGGATAACTAAACACATAAAAGAAATATACAGAGTAGATGAAGATAATCTAGAAGGAAAAAGCATCCACAGCTACAGGGAGAAGAATAGATCTCCTGCCAGTAATGAAATGCTTCAATATTTCACTAAATCTCTGATTTCATTTATCCAAATCTATGCCTCCTTCTAAAAGCACAGAGCACAAGTCATCCATGTTTTCCCATCTGGGCTTACTATTGTCAATATTCACCTATGAATCCTCCAAAAGTGGTCCACATCCTCTCTAGCTGTTGACATTGTATGGATACTAATGGAGCATGAAACATATCAATTATTTTTCCCTTCCTCTCATTACCTGACTTGTCTGCCTCTTTCCAACCATATATATAATACCCTTCACCTATGAGTTCCCAGAAAAGCTACTCTGTGAATAAGCACCCTCTGAAAACTCTAGCTCATAAGTCCTCACCTATATGTAATGGACAGCTAGGTGGTATAGTGAATAGAGTGCCGGGCCTGGAGGCAGGGAAACTCATCTTTGTGGGTTCAAATCTAGTCTCAGACACCTGCCAGTTGTGTGAGGTGGGAAAATCACCTCACCCTATTTGTCTCATTTTCCTCATGTGCAAAGTGATCTAGAGAAGGAAATGGCAAAACACTCCAATATCTTTATCAAGCTGACCCCAAATGGGAACATAAAGAGTTAAATGCTACTGAAACAAATGAAAAATAACAAAATGCACTGACTTTTATCATCTGAGTCATAAGACATATTTGTCTTAAAAAATTTCATCAAATAAATCAAGTGACAAGAAAAAATTTTCCCATGCATATATGAAATACACCTTTCCAAAGGTTTCCACACCACCCATGAGGGAAGGCAAACACACAGAAAGCACATGTGCCCAGAGAACATCAGAAGAGGCAAATTTAGTCAAGGTATTTAGTCAAGGCAAATTTAAAGGCACAAATTTGGCCAAAGGAGCTCATACCTCAAATATTACAAGTATGATAATATTATAATATGTATAATAATATTATAAATATTATAAAATAGGATGGTAACATCATGATCTTTCTCCTAGGCTCACAGTTCTGCTCTCTGTAGAGGACGTCATCTCTTCTGGTCTTATCATTTCTGCCCTCTGTCTCCTCTGTGCACCAAGTATCACATCATCTCTGCTATTCATCTCTTTTGGTCATATTATTACTAAGCTCCTCTCTACTGCTATTTTTCTGGGTGCTAAGCCTCCCCTTGACAGCTCTATAAATGTAGAGCCAAGGGCTAGGAATCCCTACATCCAGTCAAACAATCAAGAGAATGCCCAGATTAAAACTACCTATTCTTTTGTGAAGGATGCATCTAGCAATAACCTGAAATCTTTGACAACTCTGACATAATTAAGAAATACCTTTCTAACTCCTGTTATATCCTTGATTGTATCTTGCATCCTCCAAAAGCATCAGGGAATTTAGCACACACACACACACACACACACACACCCCACTCAGAAGTTTGGTGGAGGATGGATCACTGACAGGAACTTCACTGCCCTAATCATCTTTGATCAACATATTAATAGGAAGAAGAACAAAAACTATCCAAATACAGCAAGACATCATCCTCTATTTCTGTCTTCTACATTCTTGCTATTATCATATATATATCTGCCAGCAACAAAACTGTTGACTGTTGAGTTGTATTCTGATCAGTACAAAAGCTCCATGTCTGCCTACGTGCACAATTCTTTATTGTTAATATACTGCAACCTAGTTGTGCCCCTATACGCCTCTCTATTAGCCCATGGATGACCTGCAACTCCAGTTCTTAATAGCCTGCAGAATTTCATTTTTGAGTCATACAGCACTACTAAAAGAAGAATGCTAAAAAGATGAAACTTTATTTCAAAGGAGAAGTTTGAGATATTAAAAGCCCTGTATGGTTTCTCAAAAAAGGCCTTTCTTCCAGCTCACTTGCTTTCTCCTGGTAACATCTAGGCCCAGCTAATTGCCCCTTTATATCTGTTCTATATATGTAGAAATAAACCAGTTCTACAGAGTGTGCATGCAACTGGCTAGTCTAGGCAGGAAGATTGATGTTCTTCATCTACTTGGTTTTTTTTCCCCAATGTGAACATTTAGGCTGATTTTTTTTAATGCCTTGTCTAATAATTAAGAAATTTTATGTTTTTGTTTAACATATATTGAATTGCTTGCCATCTAGGAGAGGGGGTAGGGGGAAGGAGGAGAAAATCTTAAACACAAGGTTATGTTATCAAATTATCCATGCATATGTATTGAAAATAAAAAGCTTTATTTAAAAAAAGAAAATTTATGTTTTAATGTTTAATGTTAAGAAACTTTTATTAAGTTGAGTTAAATTGAATTTGTCATTTATTTTATCATCTGGACTTTAGCTATTTGACCCACTTACAGATGCACAGGTCTATTTAATATGGGGATTCTTAAAATATTTTGTCATAGTTCTCTTTGACAATCTGAAGAAGTCCATGGACCATTTTTAGAATAATCTTTTTAAATGAGTAAAATACAATATACAGGATTATAAAAGAAACTAATTAAATTGAAATATGGTTATCAAAATATTTTTAAAAGCAAATCTACAAACTCTAGGATAAGTAGTTCTGATTTAATAGATTCTAGGAAATTAAATACATCAAAAGTATTATATTATGTAACTTGATTGGGATGATAGTTTTCTTATAAAAAATGTTGTAACTGGACCTGTAATTTTATAGGTTCAAGAAACTCTCTACCAAGGAAAATTGGTAATTCTCTTCCACTTAGAAATCTCAGATTCAAAAAAAAAAAGTAAGAAAGAAATCTCAGATTCTAGAAATCTGCCTAGAATCATGAGAGATCAAATGTCACAGGGACAAACAGTATATGTGAGAGGCAGAACTTGAACTCATGCCCAGTTCTAAAACAGGCATTTTATTCACTGCAACATTTTGCCTCTCACGACTATTAAAGGATAAAGAGAAAATGACTGAGGAAACAAAGGTTCAAGTTTCCAAGTGTATCGAATTATTAAGAAATGCATGTCAATTGCATAATAAATTGGTACCAAGTCTCCTCAGCTTTGGCATTGGACCCCAAATATGGAAAAAGACAGATCTTTGTGCATTAAAAACAATTAATCAAATAAGACCAATTAATTAAAAGAAAACAATTTAACAAGGTATAAACCAGGAAACAAAATTAGGTAATCTGATTTCTAATTAGAGGAAAGATTAGGAACTTCACAAATTAAAAAGGGAGAATGGGTTCCAGTAGAGTTGGGAGGGTTGAGTAGGTTTGAAGGTCCTTTTCCTTAGAATTGAGAGATGCTGATTAATTACATCCACCTGCATTTATGAAACAATAGGTTTATACCGTCTAGTTTCCCACGCGTGATTCACACACACATACCAAAAACAAAAACAACCAAGATGGGGATAATACATGTGCCAGCACAAGATAGAATCTAATTGGTTTTCTCAGTTTTCACACCAAACCAACTCCATTTTGAACTGATCTTCATTCTATTTCATCATAACTATATCAACAATAACAACAATAACAAATGTTAGTGTGCCTGTGTGTATAATACCCTGTGACATAATTAGCTCATTTTAAGTCTATGGAACAATGTAATGGTCCCTGAGATCTACTTACTTTCCTTTTCTTCAGCTTTAGGGAATTTATTTTAAATAAAAAATCCTGAGATCAGTCACAGCTTCCCTGAACCACAATTAGGAAAAACTTCTAACACCTAGACAGAGGTGTATATAAAGCCTAACCTTACATTTACATCTATCCGAAGTTAACCCGTGGCCTCTTTGTGATTGCTTGAAGATTCAGTTTAGCTAACACATTTGGGTAACAAAACAGTAGACTGTATTATAGAGTCTGTGTATAGACAAGTTCAAAGGAAGAAAACAGTGGAAGAGCCATCCTTTTCTTGGGATTTCTTTCAGACTGGGTCTTCTTTGAGATACCCATAGAGTAAATGATTCTCCTTGATGCTGCCTTCTCTAGCACAGTGCAATCCTTTCTTTATTCCATATTTTCTCCAGTCTCTAAAATGCAACATTCATAATCTCTTCTTTCAAATTCTGAGACGTCTCCTTTTAATACAAATAGCCAAGGGTATGATCCATTCCCTAGGACAATGGTTTTAATTAATCCAAAGAAATGTACAGATCCTGTGTACATTCAGTACTAATTGTTTGATTCAATTAAATAGTTTTACTTAATCAAAGCACTAGGGACAAATAGGGTATTTCCAACTCCACTCTTATGTACATATGTATATACACATACATATACATTTGTATATGTACATGCATGGAAATATATGTACAGAGTGTGTATACACATGTGGAGCAACTAGGTGGCTCAGTGGATAAAGCACTAGGCTTGAAATCAGGAAAATTCATCTTCATGAGTTCAAGTCTGTTCTCAGACACTAGCTGTGTGATGCTGGACAAATCACTTAACCTTATTAATCTGGAAAATGAGAAAATGGCCAACCACTTTAGCATCTTTGCCAAGAAAACCTCATAAAGAGGTGGACACAACTGAAAAAAAACTAAAACACACACACATACAAATTGTTCAGTCGCATACAAATTTTTGTGATCCCATTTGAGGTTTTCTTGGCAAAGATAATGAAGTGCTTTGCCATACTCATACATTCACACACGCTCATGCATATACATATACACATTTTAATGAACAGCGTTCATTAAAATGTGTGCACATATATATACATTTTAATGAATTTTAGATGAATAATGTCAGTCTGGAAAGTTTTAAACAGTATACTATGTATTTAGGTTCAAGAAGTATTCTCTGTCTACTAACAATTAAGATGTTTTAAATGTAGTTTATTTCCTAATCTCATTATCTTGTTCTATATATGCCAAACTTAGAGAGTCATTTAAGCTGTCTGACAGAGTTCTTTACCAATTGAAAGCTTGACATCCCTCAAAAAAACTGTCCTACTGAGTCTCTTATATGTCTTCTCTGAATTTATTTACCTCTTGAGCTGATTGGTAGCTAAATCTGCTCCTTTTCAAACACTTTTACTGAGTTTGCTTCATTTAGAGGGGAAAAAAAGTGGCCTTTTTCCATGATCCCTTTAAGACTTTTTAATTGGAAAAATGTTTTTATTGTGTCATTGACCTTGCCTGAGCTCATTTCAGAAATGTACTGAAGTGGATATACCAGTAAGGGCAAACAAGACTGAAAAATGTCCCACATATTACATTTTAGTATTTTTCTTCTAAATGAGTTAGGATGTGAGGATTAAAGGTTATTCCTTTTTATATGTGAATAATTTTTTGAGATGGCAAAAACATAGAAAGAATAATAGTTTTCATATATAAGGGAAAAAAGGTAAAGGACCTGAAACTTATAGGACCAAATTCTTCATACTCAACATGACCTGATCACCCTTAAATTTCTAGATGTAGATGAAGATCCATCTTCCCAGAATTAACGCTAACCCAGTTTTAGCACCCCACCTACCAGAGCATGAAAGCATCAGGTAGAGTATAGTCTAATGACTCAAATTAATTGTAATAATCAGTCTTGGTCCCAAAGAAAAGATGTAAAATATTCTTCCCTTATTTCAGTAGAGAGGTGAGTTTCTGATGCTCTTAAATGCTGAGTAAATTTGGGAACTGATGATTACTTTTGCTTAACTTATTCTTTGTTACAAAAGAGGTTTCAAAGGATTGGAACATATTGAAAAGTCACTGAAATACCAAAAAAAAAGCCAAAAGTCTTTAACAATCAAATGAATCTGTGATATTCAATATAATACTGATTGCACTTGTAATCAGAACATAAGGTTCAAATCACACCTCAGACTAGCTGTATGATTTGTGACAAGTTGATGAACTTCTTTGTTCCTCAGTTTCCCTATCTGTAAATGAAAAGTTTAAATTCAATGACCTCTGAAATTGTGATCCCATATCCTCCTAAGAATTTACCTAAAGATTTCACTCAAAATTTGTGGGGGACTTGCTCAAGTTGTCCTGTCACCCAGAGGATGCCAATGGAGCAACATATCCAATGGGTGTCCCTCATTATCACCCCATGACCAGTCCATCTTTTTATTATACATTTCTTTTATTATATCCTTTACAATTTTTCCTTCATAATTCCTTGTTTATAATGTATTTCAACCTTACCCACCACATACGTCTCCATTGCTCTTTGGATGATCCTCAATTCTTTGAAAGATGATGAACCTCTAATTCTTTGGAAATGGTAGTATTACACAACTTGTAATCAATCATCACCAGAAGAATAGTTTTAAAAATTTGGGCAATCCAAAAGGCAATCCATGTATCCATCAGGTACCATCAAAACTTTAATGTAGGGGGCAGCTAGGTGGCGCAGTGGATAGAGCACCAACCCTGAAGTCAGGAGGACCTGAGTTCAAATCTGGTCTCAGACACTTTACATTCCCTAGCTGTGTGACCCTGGCAAGTCACTTAACCTCAATTGCCTCAGCAAAAAAAAAAATTAATGTAATTAATTAATTGAAAAAGAGAAACTAGAATCCAAAGAAAACTATGGATGCCATTTGCCTTTATAGTCCATCAAAAAACCAAACCAAAAACCTAGGATATAAGATTATTATTTATTGTGCATGTCTGAATAGGACTAGAGATACTTAGCCTTTGCAGGATCTAGAATGGGAAAAAAACTAATCCCTTGATTCCTCACAGGGTTATATGTAAATCACCCTTTACCACTGTACTACTTGTCCTTTTTTATGTATAAATATGTTTTTCTCATGAAAGTCCAGGCTAACAATTCACAGAGGAAAAACAAGATGGATGAATAGACCACATACTAGTGTAGAATGAGAGAAGGATCTGAAGGAGACTATTATTCAATCTACTTCTGTCACCTACTACTTTGTGGCCTGGAGCAAAACCCTTAATATCTAATCACCACAGTTTCCTCATCTGAAAGTGAAGGAGTTGGGCTAGATGTCTTTAAAAGTTCCCTCCATTTGTAAATCTATATTCCTATGATCCTGAGAAGGTATACGTCAAGACCAAGATGCACTTGTTTGGACAACCTATAGATCTGGGTTCATCAGTTATGTTTTGAACAGACAGTGAGAGTGAACAAATAGACTTTAGGAAAAGAAGAAATTGGATTAGATTTGGAAAATTTCACAGTGTTTTTAATTACTTCATGCTTCTCCCTGACACAGAGGTCCATCGTGCTAACATAAAAACTCTTCCAGTGTTTTCATATACATGAAGCATACCATGAGGAATTACAAAAAAAGTGGTATAAAGTATATCATCAGAGAGATGCATGACTGGGAAAGAAAGGAGACCAGTGATGTGTAAGAGTAGTGAGAAACTGATGGAAAATCCATATGCTCCACTGGTACCCATGCAATGTCAAAAAAACTAGACGACCCATTTATAAAATCCTATAGAGGATTTATGGAAGAACATAGATACGAATTAAACAGGATGATAAAGTATGACTAGTTTACGCTCTGTAAAAACTTGAAGGAATACCCAAATCAATGAGATCACCACTCTATTAAACTATCAATTTGCCTTTTTAGAGATAGAATAACCCTTAATGGATAAATAAAAGTGAGCAGCAGAGTGGAGATTGAAACCAAGGTCTTGTGTCTCCCAATCCAATGTTATTTCTACTACAATTTACCACCTTTATTTGAATTTTAATGAGCAATCAAACTGATTTTTCTGAAAGCCCCCATCCAACCATCCTATTCTCCTCCCTTCCAGCTCCAGTGGAACTGTATTGCCCCCTGAATCAAATAGAAACTCTTATATTTAGAATTTAAAGACCTTCACAACCTGAGGCCAACCTGCTTTTCCATCCTTATTGAATACTATACCTCTCCATCTACACTATGCTTCAGCCAAACTGCCATTCCTTCTATTCCTCCATTTCTCATTTCTGTGAGTTTACACTGGCTGTCATTCATTTCTGAAATAAACTACCTCCCCACTGAATTAGAGACAGCTTAGCAGGGTGAATAAGTGACAGTCTCAGAGTCAAAAAGAGCTGTTCAAGTCCTGTTTCTGAGTGTTTTGCTTTTGTCCTTATATCCTCAATGTTTAACACAGTGCCTGCTACTCTATATTACCTTAATAAATATTTGCTGATTGATTAATTGCAAAATGGTACTAAATCCATGATTGGCTCTACTGCAGCTAAGTGGAAAAATAGAAAAAGTGTCAGACCTAGAATCTTCCTGACTAGGTCCTAATTTGATGACTGGCTCCTACTTAGTCATGGGACCCTGAGTAACTTAATCTCTGTCTGCCTTGGTTTCTCCAGCTGTAAAATGGAGATAATAATAGCATCTACCTCCCAGAATTATTGTGAGAATCAAATGAAATGGTATTTGTGCAATGTCTAGCACATGGTAAGTCCTATAGAAACATTAGCTGATATCATCATTATTATAATCATGGAAAGAATGAGATGCATCTGAAACATAATAGTCAGGATTGAATGATCCAAAAAATAAGCCACTCATCCAAAAAATTATCACTGGTCTGACTGCCTATCTTGCACCAATATCAGTTTGTTGCTTTCTGAATCCAGTGAGGTAGCTTGTAAAGAAATAGATGCTGTATCCTTAACTTCACCATAGAAAGTTAATTTCCTCCTTATGTCCCTCCAGCCTGGAGCCACCCGACATAGAATATGAGCTGGGGGCTCTGCTCTGTTCAAGTGAAAGACAATCAGCATAAGAAACATTAGCCATGGCAGGGCTCAGGATTGCTCCATGGGACGGATGAAAAGGAAAACCAGTCATCTGAATTGAATTTTCAGCTAGAGCCTAAGAGGCCAAATTTAATCATCCACCTAAAATTATCACACAAGTCAATATTTTCTCCCTTCTCCTTGCAGAGAGAAAGAAACTGATTCTCTGTTTTTCACTCTAGCAGGTGGCCTTGAGGCAGCTCACCAGCTGGCTGAAATCTAAGTACCTTCGCCAAAGACAAAAGCAAGTGAGATGATTGATTATCTTCCCATTGTACTAGAAGTGCACCACCTTAGCCAATCAGAATGTAAGGCCGCTATCTGTTTAGCATTGAGCAAAACTATTCCTGGGAGCAGATGAACAGAGCTGACCAAATTCTGGTTAGCTACTTCTTCCTCAACCAGATCAATTCCACTCAATGAACTAATTTTGGACCAGGCTCTAGTTAGTTGCTTGGTTATTACAACAATGTGCTATTGGATTGCTTGTGATCAATGTCCCTTAGATGGCTCAGTGGTTAAAGCACCGACCCTGAAGTCAGGAGGACCTGAGTTCAAATTTGACCTCAGACACTTAACATTTACTAGCAATGTGACACTGGGCAAGTGATTTAGCCCCAATTGCCTCCGAAAAAAAAAAGATAGTTAAAAAGTCCCTTAAAAAGAGACTGTATTTGGAGAAAACTCCCACCCTGTTAGTAGACATTACTAGAGAAAATGTAAAAGAATTCTGTAGTTTGCATGGACCATGAGGGTGTGAATATGGAAGAAATATGGAACAGAGAAAGGCCTCTGAAAATTTTTGAGAAGTAAATCTATCAGATTTTTACATTAAGAATAATAACCTGGAACTGAGTTAAAGCATGGGGAGAGAAAGGTAAGAGACAAAGAGCATAAATAGGAGGCTTTTATAATAGTCTAGATGATTGTCTCTTTATTCGGCTAATTAAATTACTTTAATTCAATTCAAAAAGTAATTTATTCTGTACCTACCATATGCCAGGCTTGTCTAAAAGGAGTTTATATTGGGGGGAGGGGAAGGAAGGAAGGAAGGAAGGAAGGAAGGAAGGAAGGAAGGAAGGAAGGAAGGAAGGAAGGAAGGAAGGAAAGGAAAGAAGGAAGGAAGGAAGGAAGGAAGGAAGGAAGGAAGGAAGGAAGGAAGGAAGGAAGGAAGGAAGGAAGGAAGGAAAGGAAGGGTGGGAGGAAGGAAGGGTGGGAGGAAGGAAGGGTGGGAGGAAGGAAGGAAGAAAAAAGAGAGAAAATGAAAGATTCAGAGAGAGGGAGACAAAGAAGGAGAGAGAGAACAATGAAGAAAGAATAAGATCCCTAGGTAAGTCATATGGATCAAGAAGAAAGCTTCAGGTAACAATAACAATTAGGATTTAGAAAAATGAGGAGCCAGAATATTCAAGAGGATGAAAAATAGGACAGAGATGAAGAGAATAGACTAACATAATGTCATGGAAAGCAAGGAGGGAAAGAGTATCAAAAGGGAGGAAGATGATCAGCAATGTCAAATGCTGCAAAGAGGACAAAATAGTTGAAAAAAGTTACAGAATACTGTGCTTCGTAAGATAGATAACTTATTATGATACTTTGTATCATGGGTAATTGGGGGTCATATGACCTTCCCTATCATAATCACAAATAGTGATAGACCTTTCTCCTATGTTCTAGACTTCCATGTCTATGAACTTCCATACTTTTAGAAGGATCATAATTTAAATAGTAAAATTGTATGAAGTATGTAGGAGGTTTTTTTCCTCCAAAAGATGAAAAGGCAAATATATGTCTTCTTGTAGTGATACAGTCCTAACTAAAAGGCATACATACTAAAATGATATATACATGATAATGATACGTATGTGAGGAGCACATGTCTTTTTTTCATGTCTCATGTTTTTATTCCACTCTTAACATTAAAAATGGAGCTGCCTATAAGACACAGCATATTCAAATCCTTGCTTTGGCCTGTGATTAAATTGGTATGGGATCACAGAAATACAGATTGTAGCCCTTGTATGCTTGCCTGTCCAGTGTTCTATTATCTATTATCTATTATCTATTATTCTATTATCACAAATATTTGGCATTGGAAGGGAATAAACATTTATTAAGAGCGTACTATGTGCTAGGAACTATGCTAGGTAATGTTTATTCTTTTGATCCTCACAATAACATTGCAAAATAGGTGCTAGTCTTCTCCCCCTTTTACAGTTGAGGAAATTGAGACAGTTTAACTGACTTACTGGTGGTCACACAGCTAGTGAGTGCTGAAGATCAGTTTTGAATTTGTCTTCCTGACTGCAGAGCTCTATCTACTATGCCTTGCCTAGGTTCCCCCCAATAGACTGAGACCTTTCTTTCCTTTCTCTCACTATTAGGAAGATATCATTAGAGCACCTGGATTGTGCTCTGGTTATCTGTTGCTCTTGCCAAGAGATCCATTGTTACATAAATTGATACCACAAATAGTATTGTATTTTATTTATAATTCTCTCTACTTTCTTTCCTTCTTCCCTTCCTTCTCTCTTTCTTCTCTCCCTCCCTCTTCCTTTCTTTCCTTCTTTTCTGTAATATCCTAGAGACATCCTAGTCTCCATTTTTCAGTCACACTTCATTCTATAACTCTAGTTCCATATGTCCAACTGCCTATACTAAATAGAAAGCAGAATAGGAGAGTAGGCAGAGTATTAAATTTGAGTCAGATGAACTAGATTCAAATTCTGGCTGTGTCACTTGCTATCTGTATTATCCTGAGAAGAATCAGGAGAACACTGTACACAGTATCAGCAACATTGTAAGATCATCAACTATGTTGATGCTCTTACTCAACTATGGAGATGCTACCCATCTCCAGAGAAAGAACTGATGGAGTCTAAATACAGAATGAAGCATACTGTTTTCCCTTTACTTTTTTCATGGTTCTTTTCTTTTGGTCTGTTTTTTCTTACACAACATAATTGATATGGGGGCAGCTAGGTGATACAGTGGATAGAGCACCAGCCCTGAAGTCAGGAGGACCTGAGTTTAAATCTGGTCTCAGACACTTCCTAGCTGTGTGACCCTGGGCAAGTCATATAACTCCAATTGCCTCAGCAAAAAATAAAAAATTAAAAAAAAAACATAACTGATATGGATTTTTTTTTTTTTTGCTGAGGCAATTGGGGTTAAGTGACTTGCCCAGGGTCACACAACTAGGAAGTGTCTGAGACCAGATTTGAACTCAGGTCCTCCTGACTTCAGGGCTGGTACTCTAACCACTGCGCCACCTAGCTGCCCCGATATGGAAATTTTTTTAAACGATTACACGAGCATAACTTATATAGAACTGCCTACCATCTTAGGAAGGGAGTGGTGAGGGAGGGAAAAAAATTGGAACTCAAAATTTTTTTAACGAAGGGGGAAAATTGTCTTTGCATGTAATTGGAAAAAATAAAATATTAGGGGCAGCTAGGTGGTACAGTGGATAGAGCACCAGCCCTGAAGTCAGGACAACCTGAGTTCAAATCTGGTCTCAGACATTTAACATTCTCTAGCTGTGTGATCCTGGGCAAGTCACTTCACCTCAATTGCCTCAGCAAAAAAAAAAAATATATATATATATATATGTATATTATCATATATATATATATATATTATCTAAAAAGTAAAAAAAAGACACTGGCAAGTACAGTAAGTCAGAGTTTGATTTATTGTAGTGTTGCTAGACTTTAAAAAAATTAATAATGTGTTCAAACTTAAAAATACATTTTGAGAGCCCAGTTGTTAAACATTTACCAGCCTTGTATTATTCTTTAAACACTGCTTGAGCTCAGAAGGAATGCTGTAGAAGATTCAGGGAATGATATTATCACAAGACTGGAGGCCAAATAAGGATAATAATAATAACTAGAATTTATATAGCAATTTTAGATTTTCAAATTGCTTAATGATGATGTTTAACGTCCTTTATCTCATTTGAGCTTCACAATATGCGTGGATTTGAACCCAGCTTTTCTCAACTATGAGTCAAGTTCCCTATTTACTCCACCCTCATTTCTTCCTTTCAAGGTCCCCCATGAAAACCTCCCTGTTAGAAGCAACCTCCAACAACTCAAACTTCCCAAAGCACATAGACTGGACCTTTCTTGTACTTATGACATTCTGTCTTGAATTATAAGAATTTCTGAGCATGTCTTACCCTCTAATACAGTATAAGCTTTATGATTGTCAGGGACTGTTTTCTTTGTGTCCTCAGCATCCTTGATAGTGTTTGTTGAGTTGGAAGGTATATGAGCTATTTGTTCTGTTAAGACAAACCAGCACTAAAAGTCTTTGTCCCCACCCCAGGTGGTGTGATGAAAATTACCCTTTTGTATTTTATTTCCTCAATGGCAATAAATGGCCTTAATGGGACTAAACTCCTATTGAATCCATCCTAGGGATTAGAATAGTAATCTAGACAGATGTTGGGGATTGGAATCCTAATTAAACATAAAATATTTCACTTGCATCTTAAATGAGAGGAAAGAAAGACAGAAAGACTGAGATACACAGAGAGAGAGAAACAGACAGACAGAGACAGGCAGAGAGAGACAAAGAAGAAAGAAAAGAAGAAAGAAGAAGAAGAAAAGATAGAAAGAAAACAAAAAGTCAAATGAACAAACATTTATCCCAGGAACAAATTTCTAATCTACACATACTAAACATTGAAAAACCATCTCAAAACAAAGATACTATTCACTTAAAGTATACACATTGGTTAGGATTGGGTTAATTATTAATAAATAGTGGAAGTAATATCATGTATACCATCATTTACAATTCAATCCAACAAGCATTTATTAATGCCAACTCCATACACAAGAGCTGTGGACAAAACAACAAAAACAAAAACCAGCTCCAGTCCTCAAGGAGCTTCCATCATTCCATCATTACCTCATGATATATATCATGAGGTAAGTAAATAAGCACATATCAACAGATAAGTAAAAATAAGGGAGAAAATACTATCAAACAAGGGAGGGATTCAGAAAAGTCTGTTCATTGATAGTGACATTTGAATTGAACCTTGAGTGAAGCTAGATTTTCTTATTCAATTACATAAACATTTATTAAACATCTGCTATGCATCAGGCACTGTGCTTGGCATTCAGAGATACAAAGACAAAATATTAAAATGTTCTCATCCCTTAAGGAGCCTGCATTCTATCATTAGTTGGTTATTTACAGTTTACATTCTTATTCATATTTTCTATTATATTTGTCAATGACAATCTAAATAAATTACATTTTTGAATGCTATAATTATCTGTTTTTCTATTTTCTTTTCTATAAAATGCCACTGGTGATACAGGGTTCTGGTCCCTATGCAGAATATTTGTAATACCCAAACCAAGAGAATTTGAGAATTATTAGTAACAGAGAAATTAAAAGTAGGTAAAATAAAGGTATTTGATCTTAGCCAAAAGGCCAAGAATAAAGGTATTCTAAATGGATGTTTTCATTGAAGACAATCCCCTTGGAAAAATCACTTATATACAAAAAAGTTGATAAATTATTTTGTTTTAACTATCTCCCTTTGTTATAAGGTAAAAAATTTTGATAAATTATTTTGTTTTAACTGTCTCCCTTTGTTATAAAGTAAGGTTCTAAGAGTACAGGAAGGGGGCAGTCATGAGAAGCAATGGCAATGCTTTAAAAGAATCAAAATATTTTTAAGAAAAAATTCCTCTGGCACGTCAAAAAGCTAATGGAGTCATCAGATGCCAACAGAAATCAAAAAACATTGCCCACTCCCCTGGAGTCCTCTTTTCTCTCTTTGTTGTAGTTTGGGCTGTTTGTTTTTAATATTTGTGCTAAGGTTAAGGCTTGCCAGGTTTTAGAGAAGAATCATTTGTTTAGATAGCAGTGACACAGGCAGCAAGAACGCCTTCCCCATTACCCAGACAGTCACCTTTCTCAAGTCACTCTGGGAGATGACAACAGTTTCTGATGATGGCAAATAAATCAGCAGCCACTTTTTATACCTCTTCACCTTTGGAAGCTTATTTCCCCCAATTCCACCCTTCCCCCAAAGGAACATGCGAGGGGGAGGGGGAATAATAATTTACTCATTAATCCTCTGACAGACTAAGTTAAAGAAAAGTTTGCAAAATAAACTTGAAGGGGAGGTAGAGATACAGGATCCTTGATGAAGACTCCATGAGGCAAAAGAACAAATAAGGTTTTGTGTATGTCCAACATAAGGACAAGGAGTTGTAAGTTTATTTATTTCCCATGTCAATTGGATCTGTGAGGAAACCACAGAGGTAAGAGTGACTCCTCTGCTTCACCCATTTGAAAACATAAAATCAGTGTGAGAAAAGAAATGTGATCCCCAAAGGTGGAGGAAATTTCCATTCAGTCACAGCAACTTATGACCTGTCTGCCAAGGAGCAACTCCCAGCTGCCAGCCTATCCACTAGTTAGACAGGAAGTATGTGTGCGCTGGTGCTATTCAGTGGATGCCTTAAGGAGTCCCTTCCTTTGGTAATCAAAGATCAGAATTGTCTTCCTATATGGTATTACTATGCCAGGAGATAGAAAAGGGGAGAATGAGAAGGGAAAGGAAAGAAGAAAAGGAGGGAAGGAGTCAGTGAAAGGAGAGAATGGAAACTGTGAGATGAATGCCAGATTGAGAAAGGAGGGGTGGAGAAAATGAGATAAGAAGGAAAAAGGATGCAATAAGAGGAAAGAGAAATAGTAATGAAGGTAGAAAAAGAAATGCAGAAGACAGGGAAGAATGAAAGGTAAGAGAGAGGGTGTTGGGGAGAGAGGAGGGACAGGGTGAGAGAAAAAGATTGGGAGAGAAAGAGAGACAGAGAACAGAGACAGAGTCAGAGACAGAGGGGGGAATGAGATGGAGGGAGAGAAAGGGGGGGGGAGAGACAGAGAGAGAGAGAGGATTGCAGATGTGTTTTTTGTTGGTTTCTATTTCTACTTTAACTCCATCCCTCCTTGGGATATGTTGAAAAATGGCTTTGATAAGAGAAGCTTATAAACATTTTAGGGTTCTCTGTTTCAAAATCATGAAAGTGATAAATAACTTGCTGATCAAAAATCTCAGTTCCTGAAAGCCAATAGTCAAAAGGGACAAGGGTCAGCCTGAGAGGAAGGAGATCAAGTTTTAAGTCTAGATTGAGGCATGGGGGAAGAGGAAAGAAGTGTGCAATCCTAATGCATCACATCAGACAGCACTTTATTCTATACTTTTTTCCAATCTTTTTTCAATCATTTTTTGTATATGAATGTCTTTTGTCCCCAACATGATTGTAAAGGAACTAGATCTTAAATAAGACCTTCCACAATTTATAAATCTGTTATACTACTAGCTGTTTGAGCTTGCACACATCTTATAACCTCTCAGAGGCTCAATGTGTACATCTATAAAGCATAAATAGGGATAATGCTTGCAGTACCTACTTCCAATAATAGTTGTAGGAGGAGCTTTATAAACCTTAAAGGATTATGTAAATTGGCAGAAAAATAGATTACAGATGCTAGGGCATTCAGATAGCATCTAATTGAATCCCCACATTTTATAGATAAGGGATCTGTAGCCAGAGAAGTGAATTATAAACTCCCAGCTTATAATAAGGAAGGATTTATCTCACTTTTTGTATTTGTGTCTCTCTTGCCTGTCACACAGTAGGTGCTTTGGAAATGCTTGTTGCTTAATTGCTGAATTTCATGAGATTTCACAAATAAGATTGTGAACCCAGGTCCTTTGATTCCAAATACAATCGGTTTTTCACTGTGCCCCCATTCATTGGGGAGGGGGGAGGTTATGTCATAGAAAGAATGAAGAGGAAAGTGACAAGAATACTAAAGGGCCTCAAGATTATCACACTCATATGAGAATGGGAGAAGAACCTGGGAATATTCAGTTTACAGACTTAAAGGTGGGGGAAGGAAGAAGGTATGATGTCCATCTTCAAATATTTGGAAAGCAGTCATACAGAAGAGGGGTCAGACATTCTGCTTGGTCCCAAAGGAAGAACCAATAAATGAGGAGAGGGGAGTTTCAAAGAGATAGATTAAAGTGCAATATCAGGGGAAACTGCCTAATAATAAGAGCTTTCTGAATGTTAAGTTGATTTTCTTGGGAATAGTAAGTTGTTCTGTTCAAACAGAGGCTAGATAACTTCTTGGAGATATTTTCAAGAGGATTTTTATTCACGCACAGACTAGAGGGACTTTGAGATCCCTTCCAAATGTGAGAATCTGAGGTTCTGATTTTGGGATCCTGCCATGGAACTTAATAACCACCATTTAAAACAATTTGGGGGAAGAAAAGATAATAATATGGGACTTTAATCCTAACACTTCAATACTTCCCCCAGCCCATCCCTCTGCCCCACCACACACACACACACACACACACACACACACACACACACACACACAGAGTCAAATCACTGGGCAAGTAAAAAAGTGATCTAAAGAATGAGTGCCGAAGGACTTTAGCACCAAGGACAGAGAATAACGAGCCAAACACTACATACTACCATGCTACCATACTATAATTGCCATGTCTGGTAGTCACATCCATCTAAAACCTCAATGACAGATGCTGTGGATTTATGAGAGAGTTTATTTTTTTACAGAAAAACAGTTTTTACAGTTTACATTTTACAGAAAAGGAAACTGAGGGTCAAAGGGAAGAAATTATCTGTTTAAGATCACACAGGTAAGAGCTAGAATTTGAACTCAGGTTCTCTGCCCCTAAATCTAGTGCTTTTGCTACTACATCATGGTGGCTTTTGTAGACTACAGTAGTCAGAATCTTTTTCTTACCTTAAATAGGAGGCAAAGTGGTTGGCCATGGGCAGAAAAAAAAGATCTTTAGCTGTTTAGAGCCCTAAGGAGATCACAAACATTTCTCCTATTTGGAGGCAGCTTATAGACAATAGGTCACATTGGGAGAGCTTGGGCCTCAAGCTCCTGTTAGGTTTATTATGCTGAAATGGTAAGGCAGTATGTATGGAAAGGGGAGGTAGCACAGAAGCTTTGAAGGATCACCCCTATGGAGATTCATTACTAGTGAAGCTTTTCCTGTGAGTCTGTATTCACATGTACATACTCCTGGGGGAAAATCTTGTGGGCTGGGATGTGTTGTAATCTGCTTGAGATCTCCGGCACAGAAAGCATCAAGTCCTGGTTCTGTGCCACAGGGTTAGCAATAACAGCATCCTTGAGAACCCCCTCTGACAGCTACCCTAATGTCTTGGATTCTCCTATGAAAAACTTCATGTGTCCCTGGCAATTAATAGTTTCAGATCGTGGCAAATAATACCAAAACACTATGGAGTTTACCCATGTCATCTTGTACTAGATACTTTGATGGAGTTAATATATAATCTGGGTAAATAGCTTCAGGAACTGCAGGTGGGAAGTTGTTCAGCTCCAGGCATAGCAATAGCATCCCATATGGGTATTTATGAGGCTCCAACCAGTGCTTCAGACTTAGGAAGCATTGTTACTGCCTGTGTCTACCATTTTCTCTCCAAAGGCAACATGCATAGGTCTTCTTAGGTCAGCAGGGGCTGTATACATGTATAGAACTTTTCAACAGAGCTGGCAAAGATGGCCTTCCTTGCAAGTAGATTGGAAATCATTGAGAGGGACTCTAAATTTAGCAGCTTCTTTTGATTCTGGATGGGAGTCCCCATCTGGGGGAGTATCAACAATTTAAAGAAGATTTTCTGACTATTTGGAAGTTTATCCACGCAAGATGTAGACACCACCATGCTGTGACTCCAACCAAGAGAATGGGTTTTGATGGCCTGTATAAATGGGTTCTGCCAAATTAGAGCTATTTTCAGCTCAGAGGCGGTAAAGTTGATGGAAGTCTTTACAAAGGACTTGAATCAAAGGACCACTTAGCAAAGTATCCTATGCTTAGAGATTCAGTGACCTTAATTGATATGGCAGCACAGCTAAATGACTACTTAGAATATAAAAGAAGGCCTTAGAACGGGCAAAACCATATGGAGTTACTAGGGCAGCAAGAAATGCCTGAGTCCATCCATCTAAAAATCAGATGATGTTATATTCTAAGAAACCTCAGTAGGGGGAGTGGGTATGGAACAGCCTTTCTTACAGCAGTTTGCTTGTTTCGAACCTGTGCCTCTCTCTTGCCTCTACTCTATTCCTTTTTCCTCCCCTTCTCTTCCTAGCTAGAAATTTCAGTTTCCTGGATATTATTGGTATAATACCAGATGTAGGAAACTAATATATGTATCTATCTCCAGATCAGTCAGTTTTGCTTTCTTTCCTTCATGCTTGGAATCTTCTCCCTCCTCAACCCTGACAGGGGATTCCTTAAGTACTTCCTACAAGAAGCCTTTCCTGGTCTCCTTTAATGTAGGTATCTTCCCCTTGTGGACTATCTCTGATTAGCCCCAAAATCTTATTTGTACATAATTATTTTCAGTGTTGTTTTACTCATTGTACTGTGAGTTCCTTGAGATCAGAAGCTATCTTTTTTTGCCTTTTTGTGTGTCCCCAGCACTGAGTACAGATCCTGGCACACAGTAGATATTTAATAAATGCATATCGATTGGCTTTGCAAGATCCCACAATGTCATATAAAATACCTGGATCTCTTCTGCAAAACCTATTTTATGAGACAACCTAAATTGGAAGTAGGGTCAAAATCTAGAATAACCTGGGTTCTATAGAAAAGGAGGATTTACATTCACATTGACTGCCTTCTTGCCTCAGTAGAATGCATACACCCATGGCTTGGATTCTCCATCTGGCTATGTTGAAAATATATCATCCCCACCCAAAAGTTCAGGATTGTATCCTCGTCTCTCAAAGGACTGATTCTGAAATTTCTCCCCCAGTCTTTCCCTTTTTTTCTACCATGACCACAACTCTAGAAGCATTGATAATAGGACTGAAAAGGATTCTGATTAAAACATCCTTAGTCAGTATATATTTGTATGTTGGGCATTCAAAGTCAGGAACTTACTGTTCTCACATCCCCTACATTGATGAGCAAAATGCTAGCTACATAATAAATATATTTCTTTTCCCACAAGTGATATGGATCACACAACCCATTGATAAATACCTTTTTATTTCTAGGCTGGTTGAAACTCATAAAGAGCACACAAAAGCAACAAAGCATTCAGAAAGATTCCTCCAAGCTGCAGAAGTATAATCACTGCCCCTCTTTATTCATCCTCTTATACCATGATCTCCATTCCTCATTGCTCATAGAACCTATAACTGCAAGCAAGTTCACCATGATCCTTGCTTGATCACCATATCTCAAAGCCAAACTACCACTTTAGCACTTAAGATTTATACTATCTTGCTTCCCAGCCTCATCCTTCACTGTCATGGGCTTCCCACTCTAGCTGGGTTTATCTGTTTGTCATTCTTCTCTCATACTATTTGAATTCCCTTGTTTTTTTGATCTTTCCCATCTCTTCTGCCTGATAACTTTTTCCCTTTTCCCCACCAATCTATTTTCCTTTCCATCAAAATTCAAGTTCAAAACAACAACAACAACAGAAATATAATCCCAACAGGGTCACATAAACAAAGAGTAGATTAAAACTGGAGAGAATAGAATAGAAGAGACTTTTTCATTTGAGTTTAGTATGGAATATAGTACTTGACAAACAGGACAGGTTCTATTAGGGTTGATTTCACAATTATCAACAGGAAAAATAGAAGTCGCCCTCTTGCATCTAGGTGGACCCCTAGTGGAGAATTTGTTGGAGAACAAGAAGGGGTTATAGATTGCAATAGTGAAGAGAAAATGACACTGATAAGATCCCTGATCACTGATAAGACAGAAATATTGGAGTATTGAAATATATGCTTTTGACTGTTCTCTTTTGAGAACTACCATATATCTGTTTTTACAGTCAACTGGAGCTTGGAGGTTGGGGTGATCGCTTGTTTTCTCAGTGTCATTGATTGACACTTGATCCATGTATAGTATCTCAAAGTTTGATGGGCTGAAGGAGGACCACACTCCAAGTGGCACATAGCCATAATTATTACCCAAGTGCAGGGGAGACATCATTGACCTTCCAAAATGGAATAGGAGTATCCACCATATCTTTTCCGGACATGGTGAAGGATGGAGAAAATTTTACTTTTCCCAAAAACAAGGGTTTTTTTTTTTCATCCCAGAAATACAGTAGGGAAAGTATTGCCCAAAGTAGCAAGGAATATTCTATAAGAATGCAGGAATTTTGAGCTGGAATGAAGGCTGAAAGTTATATAATCCATAATATTATTTCCGCCTCTGGTAACAGTCTTCTATGAAAACATAAGCTCCTTCAGAGTTGTTGCTGTTGTTATTGTTATTGCTGCTATTGTTTTTGTTGTTGTTGCTGTTGCTGTTGCTGTTGCTATTCTGTTGCTGTTCTGGGTGCTGTTGCTACTGTTGTTTCTATTGCTGCTGATTGTTGTTACTGCTGTTGAGTGAGGTCCAACTCTTCTTGACTCCATGGACCATAGCACTCTTTGCCCTTCTATCTTCCACTATCTCTCCAACAAAATCTGTCCAAGTTCACTATTTCCATGACACTATCTATCCATCTCATCCTTTAGAGTTAAGGAATTATTTAATTATTTGTATTTGTATCCCTAGTACTTAGCACAATGTCTGGCACATAATAGATCCTGAATAAATGTTTGTTGATAGATTGATTTCTGACACCCTCCCCCCCCAAAAATGGTCCTTTGAATACATTCTCTGTTCTAATTGAGGAGTTACTGTCCCTCTCCTGAGATTTTTCTTTTCATTTCTATATAGAAATGTTCTCATTATATTTTCATTCCTTTTAGTATAAGCATTTTTTGCCCAGACTAGAGATTTCCTTGGTGCAGTGGTATTAAATTGAAATGGAATGGGGGTGAAGTGGGGGACAACAAATCATACAAAAGGCTGCACATTGGTTTAGAAAACTACATACTATGTTCTAGGGGCAGCAAGGTAGTACAGTGGATAGAGTACCAGCCCTGAAGTGAGGAGGACCTGAGTTCAAATCTGGCCACAGACACTCAACACTTCCTAGCTGTGTGACCCTGGGCAAGTCACTTAACCCCAATTGCCTCAACAACAAAAAAAAAAAGAAAAGATAACTACATACTATGTTCTATTATATTTTTATTTATTTTGTTAAATATTTCCCAATTACCTTTTAATGAGGTTGATGTACTGGGGAGCATCATTGCTTTTGAATTGACAATTCTGTTATAGGGAACCCTTCCAATATGGAAACTTCCATCACTCATGCAGACTAGCAACTCATCTGTAATATATATAATCTTAGAAAATCATATAAAACATTGAGATGCTAAATTATTTGCCTTTGAACACACAGCTAACATGAACCCCTTTCTTCCAGGCTCCAAGACCAATCCTAAATCACCTATTCCAGAAAGCCTAAAGGAATAACTATTTAGGACAATGAGCAAACAAAGTTTGAAAGATAGAGCAATTAGCAAAGCAAATGTTAAACTCTCTTAAGTGACTTGAGATAAATCAAATGAACAAAATAACTCTCAGCATCCATTTCCACTGCTGTAAAATGTATCTTTCCTTCCAATTCTAATACCCAGAATCTTGTAAACCCATGATTTCAGCGTGGTGGTGGGGGCAGAGCTGTTTGTGTGCCTTTATGAGCATATTTAGGAACCAAACACCAAACAGATGAGAGCAAATTGAAACGTGGGTAGATATACTGTGCTTTTATTTTTTAAAAAAATAACTCCATTCCTAATCTATCGTTAGGCATTTTTTTTGACTTGCTATTATTATTAGCCAGATCATCAAAGGTGCTGTACAAAGAGAGGGAACAGGGAAGAGCTCTAAAATAATTAATAATGATGATAATGATTGCTGCGTTATCTGTATCTTATTCTGAAAGTCCCCGCTGAGAAACAAAAGAAAATATAAATGAGCATGGGGAGGAATTGGGAAACGTGAGAAACTGTATTCCCTGATTCCTCTTCATTCGTTCCCAAAATGAAGGAGATTTTCTACAAATGCAGCTCTCTAAGCAGCCCATTCTGTCTCAGTGGATCAATGAGAAAATGTTTTTGACAAGTCAAATGTTCATTTTTAGGGGGTTAAAAAACCCTCTTTATCCAGGCTGCCAGAACTGTGGCTCCCTCAAGCTATCAATCCCGCGTTTCACTGCAGACATATCCCCCAGATGTCTTGGTCAGTGCCCATTAAAGGCTTAGCCAGCCAGCTCTTCTGAAAAGAGATTTCGCATTAGACAAATGCTAGATGTAAAAACACAGGCTTCTCGTCGAAAGCAAAAACTTTATTTCTCGGGGAGGAGAAAAACACAACCTGTAGTCACTGGGCTGCGTGAGGATGCTGTGATTGCAGAAGGGATTTATGATCAAGGTCTCTTTCTCTCTTCGGCTACGGGGCGTCTCGCTGCAAAGGTCGGCGGTCGTGCAAGAAGCGTCCGCCAGAGCATTTGTGGACCTTTGGCGCCATCTAGTGGCCAGGTCGTGTCAATTCTCTCTCTCTCTAAAGCGTGTTCCTCTTGGAAACTGACAGAAGCCAGCAATATGGCTCCCGAGATCAGGCGCTAACGGGCTTGGCGGAGGCAAGCGCTGGCCAGCCCGGCGAAGCACCGCCAAGGCCTGGCTCATCTGACTGTGGGGGGGACGGCCTGGGCCCTCTCCGTAAGCCTGGGAGGCCTGCGGCAGCAGCAGCAGCAGCACTCAGTCAACTAGCTTTTATGAAGCACCTACTATGTGCCAGGCAAAGAGAGAAAGGAAGGGAGAGGGAGAGGGAGAAAGGGGGGGGGGGGAGGGAGGGAGAGAGAGGAGACAGAGACGGGGGAGGAGAGGAGGAGAGGGGGGGAAGAGAAAAGGAGAGGGGGGAGAAAGGGGGAAGAGACAGAGACAGAGGGGAGAGACAGGGAGGAGGGGAGAAAGAGAGAGGGAGGAGGGAGGGAGAGAGAGGAGACAGAGACGGAGGAGGAGAGGAGGAGAGGGGGGAAGAGAAAGGGGGAGGGGGGAGAAAAGAGGAAGATACAGAGAGAGAAGAGAGGGGGGAGAGAGAAGGAGGATGGGGGGAGAGACAAAGAGAGAGGGGGAGGGAGGGAGACAGAGAAGACAGAGATGGAAGAGAAGAGGAGGAGAGGGGGGAAGAGAAAAGGAGAGGGGGAGAAAGGGGGAAGAGACAGAGGGGAGAGAGGGGGGAGGGGAGAAAAAGAGGGGGGAGAGAGGAGAGAGAGGAGACAGACAGAAGGGAGAGAAAGACAGAGAAAGAGAGACAGAGAGATAGAAAGACAGAAAGAGAGAAGGATAGGGAGGGAGAGAGAGGAGAAGAGAAGGAGAGGGGGAAGAGAAAAGGGGAAAGGGGGAAGGAGAGAGAGGAGACAGACAGAGACAGAGGGGAGAGAGAGAGAGAGGAGGGGAGAGGGGGGGGAAGAGAAAAGGAGAGGGGGGAGAAAGGGGGAAGAGACAGAGACAGAGGGGAGAGAGAGGGAGAAGGGGAGAAAAAGAGGG
>JAJPUD010000123.1:477214-504038 GCA_023553655.1 Myrmecobius fasciatus | reverse complement strand
ATAGATAGATAGATAGATAGATAGATAGATAGATAGATAGATAGATATAGATGGACAGACATAGAAAAGTGGATGGTTAGATAGACATAAAGACAGACAGAAAGATAGATAGATATAGATAGATAGATAGATATAGACAGACATAGAAAGATGGATGGTTAGATAGACAAAGACAGACAGACAGACAGATAGATAGATAGAGGCAGGATAAGAGAAAGGCTGTGACAGACTTTTCATTACACTTAGTAGATAATGGAATTCTAGATTCCAGCCTGTACATCATCCCCTTAAAAAGCTCATTGAGGAGTTTGGTCATGATCCTATCCTTATCTAAGGGCTCTTGGGAAACCTTGCCATTAACTCTTAAAATTGCTGCACCTGCTCATTCACTCCTGGGAAAATGTCAAGATCTTTTTTCCCTTTGTGGAATTGAAACTACGAAAAGGCACTTTTCTCTTACATAGCGTTTTCTGGTGGTATTTTTTTAATATGAATCTTTTCCCATGATTCCAAAGATTTTATTTTAGTGGAAGACAAAAGGAAGCCATTCAGCTCAGACTACATATTGCTAGAAATGCTTCCATATACCCAGAAAATTAGAGATACACCATAGCTCATCATCCAGCAGTTAAAAATTTGGGAGGCATTAATTTTGATCCTAATCACTGCCAATAATTTACCCTGGGTCCCAGACAAAAACAGAATAGGATACCTTCTTCTTACTTAACTTATCAAAGAATTTATAGATGACAAAACCAGGATTCGAATAGGAAAGAGCCAAAAGAGGCAGAGTAGAAGCAAATGATAATGGATATTTGGCCCTAGGCCCTTGCTGTCATTACATGCTTCCAGGGACAAGCAGAGATGGCCCTGTATAGCTCCTTGCCCCTAGCATTCTATCACCTCTGAGATCCAAACACTGCTTGCTCCCAGCTCAGGTGAACAGGAAGTCAAAATGGCAAGTCCTCCAATTTTAACTAGACTGGACGTTGGTTGACAGACAATGTGTCATACTCTAAGCCTTCCTGTTCAGTGATAACCACCAGAATTTACACTCCAGAGGCATAACCTTCTGAAGTTCAGAATCACCTTCACATGAAGATGAGTCATCAGAACAGGACTTTAGGAAAGGAATCAAAATAGCTCTATTTTACATATGCATAGTACTTCATACTTTTCCGAAACACTTTCATATCCATTATCTCATTGGACATCAGGAGAAATCTCAAGTTATAACAAATTCCTTAAATGTACTTCTATCCACTGTGTAAGGCAAGACAAGGAGACAATGTAACATTATAGAAAGAGAATGAGATTTAGAATCACAAAAATTTGAGATTCAAATTCTGACTCTACAAGTTACAAACTACAAGACCCAGGGCAATAGTCACTTACTTTCTCTCCAAGGTATAATTGCCCCCAGAGTATAAGCTCCTTGAGGGCAGCAATTGTTTCTATTCTTGTCTTCTTTTTTGTTTTGTTGTTATGTATTCCAGCCCCTTAGAACACAGAGCATAGCAGGTACTTAATAAATACTTACTGAACTGTATACCTAAAAATTATAGAGTTTATGAAGAATACAGAGAAGCATGAGAAGATTTATATGAGCTGAGACAAAGTGAAATCTAGAGAACTAATAAAACAATGTACACAATGGCCACAACCACATAAAGGACGAAAACACACACACACACACAAAAAAAAAACAAAGTTGTGTGATGCCCTCAAACAATAATAGCTTGGCTTCAAACACTAATAGCAGCCTTTATTTATGGTAAGACTAGCAAAGATTTAAGACTTATAAAACTTGTTTATGTATATTATCTCATTTGATCTTCACAACAATCCTGTGGGGCAAGTGTTATTGTTATATCCATTTTATAGATGAGAAAAAAGAAGCTCATGAAAGTTAAGACCTGCCCAAGATTATATAATTAATTTGTGACTGAGGCAGTATCCAATTTGGTTCTTCCTGACTCCAAATTCACTGCTTTATCCATCAAGGACCTACTGCCTTATCTTAGAGGAGAAAGTATACCACACCCTTTCTTTTGCAGAGATGGAGAACTATGAGTATGGAACATTGCCTATTCTATCAGATTTAGTTGATGTTTTAATTGATTTTTTCCTCTCTTTTTTATCCTTTGTTACAATGAATGATTATTTATTAAGGGAAAGAAACATATTTGGAAATCTAGATAATGTAAAAACAAAAAAATACATTAAAAAGCTAAAATAATAATAATCATTGTAAATAGAAAATGACATTGTTAAAAGAGAGCAAAATTAGAAAAATATTTCTTAAAATGACCAGAAATCATTTCCTCTCTCTAGAATCAGAGGTTTTCTATCTCTAAAGCTAGAATATTTGTGTAATAATTCCCCCAACCTTGAACCTTAAAAATTAGAGTCTCTAAATAGTAATGTCTTACCAGCATCTTTAAGCATTTTTTGTTACATATGTTTTTTTGACTAATCACAAAAAATATATACCTCCCTGCCTGGCAAGGCATAATTTTCTAGCATTATCAATATGTACATTTACTTTTTAAAATAATAGTTTAAAGTGCCCTTTGAGATATGAACAATTTTCAAAAGGAGAATTGCAAACTTAACTATTAACAATCATATGAAAAAATGTTACAAATCACTAATAAGAAAAATGCAAATCAAAACAACCTTGAAATTTCACCTCACATCCAGCAAATTGGCAAAGATGATAAAAATTGGGAATAGTCAACATTGGAATAGTCAACATCGGAAGGAGTGCAGAAAGATGGGCACATTAATGCATTATAGACAGAGCTGTGAGTTAAAAAAATTATTTTGGAAAACAACATGGAATTATGTAAATATAGTGGTTAAAATATCTTTATTCTCCAGAAATTATACTACCAGTCATATATTCCCAAGAAGGTTACAAATAGAAAGAAGGGTACTACTTACACCAAAATATTTACTGCTGCATTTTTTGTGGTAATAAGGAACTGGAAACAGAGTGGATGTCCATCAATTAATTAGGAGAATGGCCAAATAAATTATAGTACATCAATTAATGGAATATCACTGTGTGGTAATAAAGAATAAATATTATTATCAAGAGAAATGAAAAGATTTTTGTGAACTGTTTCAAAGGGAAGCAAACAGAGTAGAGGAAACAATATATACTCCGACAATAAAATGGAACTGGAAAGAAAGATAACCACAAAATAACTAAAAATGAATGTGGTAAAAGTCCAAAGAATAAGTTGGCCCCCAAAAAGAGATATGAAAAAGACATTTCTCCCTATTTTCTCTTGCAGAGATGGGAGCTCCAAGCTACGTAGGACTTATATTGTATATATTATCAGATTTTTCCATGTATTTATCAGTTTTGCTGATTTTTTTTCCTCTTCCTGCTCTTTTTCTTTTTTCTTTTAAAAAAGTTTTTTATTACAGCCATTCTGGAGAACAATTTGGAGCTATGCTCAAAAAGTTATCAAACTGTGCATACCCTTTGACCCAGCAGCATTTCTATTGGGCTTATATCCCAAAGAAATCATAAAGAATGGAAAAGGCCCCACATGTGCAAGAATGTTTGTGGCAGCCCTTTTTGTAGTGGCTAGAAACTGGAAATTGAATAGATGCCCTTCAATTGGAGAATGGCTGAATAAATTATGGTATATGAATATTATGGAATATTATTGTTCTGTAAGAAATGACCAGCAAGATGATTTCAGAGAGGCCTGGAGAGACTTACATGAACTGATGCTGAGTGAAATGAGCAGAACCAGGAGATCATTATACACGGCAACAACAGTACTATATGACGATCAATTCTGATGGACATGGCTCTCTTCAACAATGATATGTTTCAAACCACCTCCAATTGTTCACTGAAGAAAGCCATATACACCCAGAGAGAGGGATTCGAAATGTGGACCACAACATAAACATTCTTATACTCCTTGATTGATGTTTGCTTACATTGTGTTTCCTTTATCTGATGTATCGTTTGTGTAGATAAGATTTTTCTTGCACACCAATGATAAGTTTGGAAATATGTATACATATATTCGATTTGCCAATATTTTAACATAATTAACATGTAGTGGATATCCTGCCATATAGGGAAGGGGTGGGGAAGTTGGGGGGAAAAATTTGTAACGGAAAACTATGTAAGGGTTATTGTTGAAGAATTACCCACACATATGTTATGCAAATAAAAAAAATTTTAAAAAAAGTTTTAAAAAAAGTTTTTTATTATGAAGGATGGTTCTCTGGAAGAGCTAGGCAGAGAAAATAGAGAGAACTGTAAAGGAAAATATATTACCCAAAATTTTAAAGCAATCTTTCTTGATTTTCAAAAAGTCTTTTAATTTCATCAAATGGATCTCAGAATGCTAAAGTGATTTATCCACATGTGTTACTCACAAGTAAGAGAACTGGGATTTGAATTCAGGTTCCCTGTCTCCCAATCCAGTATGCTTCCCATTCCCAACTCTTATCCCTGTTCCCAACACATCATTTTTTCATTGTAGTTCAAAAGCAGCAGGCAACCTCCCTTGATGCTTCAGGGAAACTGGGGAAAAGTGCAATCTTCATGAAAGGAGAGACAGAGGAAGCTTTTAAAAGTTTTTTTTAGGTATTTTAATGACAAATGCAAATGCCCCAAAATGTATGTCTCCCCTCCAACTGCCCATTTAAACAAATGTTTTGCTTTTAATTACAAACACTATATGGCAATGTCTTTTTTTCTCCCAAAACTAATACAAGAACAATTTTTTAAAATAAAAATGTCTGATTCTTTGGATGGAGGAGTGAGAAGGTGGAGCCTGATCTTTAGCATTTTTTAATCAGAATTTTTCCTTCACCCCATCAGAACTGATCTAAGGATAGGAATGTTTTTTTTCTTAAATTTGCATCTATTTTAGGTGCTTCTCTTGGCCAATTCTTCCAATATAATTAATTTTTCTTTTCATATCTTCTATCCATATCTTAACAATAGCTGGATTAAAAATCAGTATTTCTAATGAAATGATTATTTTGGGGAAAAGAAAAATTCAAACATACATATGTATGCACTTTGCCATAAATTGTAACCTATATCAAAAAAGATAAAGGTACCTGTCATTAACTTTTAAAAGTATGAAAAAAGTGAGAAAAGCTGAATTACTGAAAAAAAGTCAAATTAATTTTCCATTAATGGAAAAAGTAGAAGTTAACAAAAATTAGCAAAAACACAAAAAGTGTACACAAACAGCAGCAGTACTATGTAATAACTTACAAAGGGGAAAAAGTAGCAATCAGAGACTGCTCACCTTGGCTAGTCAATCATGGCCAAAAAAAAAAAAAAAAGCAGTATTCTCTTCCCTCCCTTCTCTTCAGATAAACATTTCCTGGTGAGTGGGTAGCAAGTCTCACCAAAGCCAGATAGAAATCAAATCTTCCTTTGGAGAGTCTCGCTATGAATTTGCCAAGTTCCTAACAAATTACAAAGCTAAACTGACCCAAAGGTTCTTTTTCTTCAATTAGATAGTTCTTAGGAAATCCTCCACAGCTGGTTTTGCCTTCTTGCTCTCAGAGCCTGGTAACTCTCTGCTGGAGGTGCCCTTTGTGCAAGGCTCAGATGGTAGATCATTTATCCACTGAATGAAATAGTTCATTGGTGACCTCCTTCTCGCTCTACATATGGCACCGACCTATATTCCTGCTTCTCTATTTAAAGGGAAAACAAAAGGAAGCCAAGGGTCCAAGGAGAGCAGTTCTGTCTGAAGTCAGAATGTGAGGAGCTGTACAAACAGTTGGTAAACAATAAACACTGAGCTATACCTTCAAGGAGGCTTGGCCCATCTTAGAAAGGAAAAAATGAGGAAAAACAGAGAAATAGCAGTAGGGGAAGGTCTGATGTCAGTGTGAAAATACAGCAAATATGTGGATGACCTCCAAACCTACCACAGATGTGTTTAACTTTAGGCAACAGGTAGATTACTGGGCAAAAACTATATAAATCTATTTTGTACAGATCAGATTTTACTTCAAATGCTCAAGATGAGCTCTTTATTGAAATTATTGTGTGGTTATCTGTATCATTAAAGGCATACTCCTAACCAATAAGATCATAGAGCCATACATTTATTATTAATTATGACCAACATCTATTTTGCAATTTACCTACAGAAGGGAATGGAGAAGGAGACGGGAGAAGCTGTGGGATATTACCAACAATGATCTGCACACACACACGTTTAAAAAAAAAACGCAGAAAAGATGATCTCCAGAGAATGTATAATCAGAAAAAGGAGATAGGGTAGCTAGGATTGGTAGGCCAAAACAGGACAAAGGATGCAGATGGCAATCCCCAAATTGAGAAAAGAGTAAAAGGAATGAAGGAAAGTATTTATAAAGTTAAGTATAGGGGATGTGGATATTTTAAAAAGCAAATATGTGTGCAGCATGATAAATGTGGAAATATGTATAAAAGAATTGCACATGTTTAACATACATTGGATTACTTGCTGTCTAGGGGAAGGGTGGAGGGAAGGGAGGGAGAATAATCTGGAGCACAATGTTTTGCAAGGGTGAATGTCAAAAAAAATCTTTATTTTGAAAATAAAGGGCTAATGTTTCAAAAAAAAGAAAAAAGACCAATAAAATGTATACTCTTAAAAAAAAAGAGACAAGATGGTCACTACCTTGGAGGAATTCACATTCTAATAAAGACAAAACATACAGGAGAGTGGTGGTCATAGAAAGGTGTTTTGGACTGGGAAGTCACAAAGATGGTTAAGTGAAATGAGGGCATTACAATGTCTGCCCTTTCTAAGGGCAATGATCTGCTAGGAGTGATGATTGGGGTGACTATTGCCAGAAAAAAAATGAGGGTAAGAGAGAGAAAGGGATGTACAAAAAATAGAAGGAAAGGTGGTGACCACAGTGGTCAGAGCTGGATGAATAGAATGTGAACCATAACTTGGTTTGGGGCCAACAGCAATGGAGAGAGCCTCTACTGCTTAGCAGAGCCACTGTTTCCCATGGCTCACTCATAGCCCTTAGTGTCTGATTGGGATGGGCAAGGAGGATCAAAGTGAATATTCTAAATATCAGAGGTATTCATTTCGGATTCCCAGATCTTAAATTCCACTAGTCCTCCATGGCAAAGTGTAAGACTGGGCTGCTGTTGTTTAGTCATTCAGTTATGTCCAATTCTTCATAATCCAGTGGGCCATAATGTCCATAGAAGTTTCCTGGAAAAGGTAAGGAAGAGTTTGGCCATTTCCTTCTTCAGATAGAGATCAAGTGACTTACTCAGCATCACATATATCTGAGGCTGGATTTGAGCTCACGTGTACCTAACTCTAATCTAGGTGTTCTATCCACTGGACCACCTCAACTGCCTCCCATAAAGCTGGGTAGCAAAATTCAACTGGAAAGATATTTAGAAGTTTTGTTAGCCAAGAATGTAAAACTGAAAAGGTTGTTCTGTATTTTAGGTAGGAGAGAGAATTTAACTATAATTTTTCCTTTAACAAAATATATGTTTTTAAGTAAAGTTTAATTGTTAATTTTTAAAAATAACTTTAGTACTTTTAGTCCATTTAATTTGATGAATAGTACCAATAATCATTGTTGTTATCACATATATCATTCTTTTATATCATAATAATGTATTATATGTTATATGTTATAATAAATATTATATGATATATATTTTAATGAATTTTTAAATGTTTAAAAACATAAACTTTGCCAAGGAAAAAAATTATGGTTAAATTCTTTCTCCTACCCTAAAATATAGAACAACCCCTTCAGTTTTATATTCTTGGCTTTAAAAAAGCCCTAAATATCTTTCCTTTATTATTATTATATATATATAATATTATGTTATCAAATATCACAAAATTCTAGGTATTGTTATTACTATTATTGTCACAAATAATAATAATAGCTTCCATTTTTATAACACTTTCAGGTCCACAAAGTGTTTTACATTTATCTCATTTGATCCTCACAACAACCCTGTCATCAAATGAGAGAATAATTGTAAAGTACTTAGCATAGTGCTTGACACATAGTAAACCCTCTATAAATATTAGCTATTTATTATCATTATTATTATTATTATTATTCCCCATTCTCCAGATGAAGACTCTGAGAATGACAGTTTAATTGTCTCTCTCAGTTGCACCTAATTAATAATCTTCTAATAATCCAACTAAAATAAATAAGGAAGAATTCTAACTCAGAACTTCCTGAATATATGACCAGGGTTCTATCCACCACACCGTCTGTGACTCAGTATTCCATAAACATTTGCCTTAAAAAATTAAAAATAAATTTCTCTAGATGATCTCCTCACCTCCTTCAATGGCATATACTGTACCTGGTGCTATAGAGCACCAGTAGTATAGAGCAGTAGCTCCCTACTATCCCACAGAAATGTGTATAAATTAGTCCAGACCTGAGGGCAGCAGCAGAAGCAAGTGAGAAGAACAGATCTTAGCTAGGAAACAAGTGGCCCTGGGAAGAAGCAGCAGCTTGGAGAGCTCAGTGCCAAAGCGAGATCATGTACCTCCCTGTCCAACAAGAGCCAAAGGGATCTTTGAGCCTCAGTACCTCTTGGTGAATTTCTCAGCAGTCAAGAAATCTCCCCTCTTGCCTCTCTAAAGTGGGGCTGGTAGTTTATGAGAAGGCAAACCTCACAGCAAATATCCGTTCTTATCACCTGCTGTTTTTGCTGCTTCTCCCAGGCTCCCAGTTGAATCTGTGCACCTCTGCCCAGCTAGTGGAATGCAATGCTTCATGGGCTAGTGCTGCAAGCTTAGCATCAAAGGCATGAAAACTAGGGGGAGTGGAGAGGAGATGGGGGGCTGTGAAGGAAATGTGAGAGTTTTTTTTATTTTTTTAAGACTCCCAGAAGATTAAACTCACAACCTTCCAACCCTGGGGGGTTAAGGGAAGATAAAGGCAGTTTGTTTGGGCCTGGAGCATCAAGAGTGTTTGATACTGATTTATTTCCTTGATCTCATGAAGCTTGCTAGCTCTATGAAGTAAATTGTTCTAGTTTCTTTACTGTTGCTATAAAGTATAAATGATTTGTTAACATGGCTGATCTGAGGAAGTGATGTATTTTCAGAGGATGGAGGCAAAAAAATGAACCAACAAGAAGATCTGAACTTGCACATGTGACAGAAACTGGGTCCCCCTTTCACATGCCATTATAGATTCAATTACAAAGATAACTTTGCTCAATGATCATTCGCTTATCAATATGAGAATGGGTTGTAGAAATTAGGGGTATTTGACCTGGAGAAGAAATCATTCAGAGGGAAAGGATGTCAAATGGAAGAAGAATTATACTTATTCTATTTGGTCCCAGAAGGAAGAAGAGGAGAAACAATGGATGAGAGTTATAAAGAGAAAGATGTAGGTTTGATGTTACCAAAAAAATTGCCTAGCAATGTGGAATGGGCTGCCTTCGGAGGGACATTCCCCCCCCACTAGAGGTCTTCAAGCAGGAGATGCTTTACTTCTCAAATATGATATAGGGCAATTCCTTTCAGGTCTGAGTTAGACTAATATTGTGTGACTGTTATTCTGTGATATCAGGAGAGGCACAAAACAGAGATATACTTACCAAAGGCATTTGTCAGTGTCATGGAGGAGGTCCTGTGCAAAATCCAAAATAGAGATTGCAGAGTCTTCCAGATAGCTTCTATTTGTTTAGAAAATTGTAGTGGTTGTATCAAGCACCAAATTATTACTAGATTTTCTCAGTACAGTGATTCAAAAAAAGAATAACCAAACTATCCTTATGTGCGTGATGGATATCTGTTCCTTATAGTTATGACTATGGATAGCGTATATGGATGCTGTTGGTGTTTGTTCTCCATTCTCAAGGAGAGGATGCTGTGACATGCAAGTGAATCAGATTTAAGCGAGGGAGGGCTGTGCAAGGTCGCCTCACTTTCCCTTTCCGAGCCATCTGGGTCCAGTGTCCAGATAACTGGAGATAACCCTGGATGCAATGGAAGACCTTGATCTTTTAAAATTAAGGCCTTTCCTCATCTCTAAAATATATAGAGAATTGTCTCATATTTATAAGAATTCAAGCCACTTTCCAATAGATAAATGGTGAAAGGATATGAACAGACAATTTTCAGATGAAGAAATTAAAACCATCTCTAGTCATATGAAAAGGTGCTCCAAATCACTATTGATCAGAGAAATGCAAATTAAGACAACTCTGAGGTACCACTACACACCTGTCAGATTGGCTAAAATGACAGGAAAAGGTAATGATGAATGTTGGAGGGGGATGTGGGGAAACTGGGACACTGATACATTGTTGGTGGAACTGTGAACAGATCCAACCATTCTGGAGAGCAATTTGGAACTATGCTCAAAAAGTTATCAAACTGTGCATACCCTTTGACCCAGCAGTGTTTCT
The DNA here is from genome assembly GCA_023553655.1 of Myrmecobius fasciatus. NCBI lineage: Eukaryota > Metazoa > Chordata > Mammalia > Dasyuromorphia > Myrmecobiidae > Myrmecobius > Myrmecobius fasciatus. The sequence continues at coordinate 493,609 of JAJPUD010000123.1, read as the reverse complement.
ACTTGGGCCTGTATCCCAAAGAGATCTTAAAGGAGGGAAAGGGACTCACATGTGCAAGAATGTTTGTGGCAGCCCTTTTTGTAGTGGCTAGAAACTGGAAATGAATGGATGCCCATCAATTGGAGAGTGGCTGAATAAATTATGGTATATGAGTGTTATGGAATATTTTTGTTCTGTAAGAAACGACCAGCAGGATGATTTCAGAGAGGCCAGGAGAGACTTGCATGAACTGATGCTGAGTGAAGTGAGCAGAACCAGGAGATCAATATACACGGCAACAACAATACTATATGATGATCAATTCTGATGGACATGGCTCTCTGCAACAAAGAAATGTCTCAAACCACTTCCAATTGTTCAGTGAAGAAAGCCATATACACCTAGAGAGAGGGATACGAAATGTGGACCACAACATAACATTTTCATGCTCTCTATTGATGTTTGCTTGCATTGGGTTTCCTTTTTCAGATTTTTTTGTTCATGTAGATACGATTGTTCTTGCACAGCAAGATAAGTATGGAAATATGTATACATATATTCGACTCGTCAAATATTTTAATATAATTAACATGTAGTGGACTTCCTGCCATCTAGGGGAGGGGAGGGGACTAGGGGGAAAATTTGTAATGGAAAGCTTTGTAAAGATCAATGCTGAGGAACTACCTACACATATGTTATGCAAATAAAAAGCTTTAATAAATAAATAAATAAATAAATAAATAAAGTTAAGGCCTTTAACAGGTCTCAGTTTGACTGAGGCAACAACCATTCAGTGATTTAAGGTTAGGTAAGAAATGAGCAAAAAAAATAGCCTTTTTTGAAATCTAGCTTTAAAAAGTCAATCTGAAAGCAAAGACCTTCAGGATTTCCATCCAAAAGAGAAACAATTGTTCTTTACATTTGCTCTGAGCCAATCAGGGCCCAAACAATGAGAACTGAACAAGGAATCAAGAAGATCTGTGTTCCAGAACTCTTTCTAACAGAGACTGACTCTGCAACTGAGAAAATTACAATTTCTTAGTATACCAGGTTGGTTTCCAAGACTCCAATTGAGCAGACACTGGTATGGCATGGACCATAAGTAGAGTTTTCAAATGGACAGCCCAAATGTTGTAATAAAAAGCCTAGGGCAGGGGTCCTTAACTTTTTTTATGTCATGCACTGCTAGAGAAATCTAATGAATCAAATAATTGAAATTCATAATTGAAGGAAATAGATATTTTTAGTTAGAGATTAATGGAAATATAAAAGGTAACTTTTTTCTCATCCAAGTTCACAAATGTCCTGCAATCTAGCTCCTTGTGGATCTGTGGATGCCAAGTTAAGGATGCCTGACCTAAAGGAATTTCTCTAAAACCTTGGGTAAAGCCTGGTCCTCTGTGAAGGCTTCCATAAACGTCATGGACAATAACCTAAAGAATGAGAAAGGTAAATGGTCTGTGATCAGCTCTTGAAACCACAAGAATAAGACTGCAGATCTATCAAAGCAGATAAACATGGACAATAGATAGATTCACGAGATATTCTTTCCCAAACAAGTAAAATCAATTTCCACAGCAAATTTATTGGAATGATTTAATCTTTCTACCTGCTGTCCTTGTGACAAAAAAATCAATCTGAGTCCTTCCTTAAGAGGATGTCCTTGAAGAGTTTATTCCTCCCCATCTTGAGGGTATGTAGATAATGATCTCATTATACCTGGAAAAACTAAGAGATTTGATGTTGATGATCCAATCTTCAGCAGTAAAATCTCCTCTAAATGCAATTTTCCCAAAAGTTCCCCATATCTGAAGTACAAGAGTCTATTATTCCATAGGAGCCATAGCTAAATGGTTACCAATGCTGTCATCATCCACCTGCTTTTTTGGTATCCCATAATTATTACATTGTGTTTCTTTCGGAAGATTTTCTTAAGTTTTATCCCTATGTAATGTATGATTGCAGCTTCTAACCATCAACTATTACCAATGACATGATTCTGAAGAGTATTATTTTTATATTTTCTCTATTTTTATAATTATGAAGATCTCTTTCCCTCTCACATTTATCTTGCTTCTCATATCAGAGAGCACAGTAATTCTATCAGCATGCACACTTTCTACATAATAACTGATGTTTTGGTTTTGCTTTGCTTTACTTTGCTTTTTTTTCCCCAAAATGAACTTACTATTGTTATTTTACTAATGTCACATAGATTTGGGCTGGAAGGAACTTAGATCTCAACAAAGTCAACCCTCTCATTTTGCAGATAAGGAAAATGAGTCCCAGAAAGATTGAAGTACTTGACCAAAGTCACAGATCAAGGCTCTATAAAGTTCAAAACAAAAGTAAATCACCCAAAAAGACTAGACCTAAAACCAAAACAAACCAGAAAAAACAGCAATTGTCATGACTATCCTGAGCCTAAACAAAAGATCACTTCACATAAATATCCAATAACCATCCAAAGCTTATTTCAATGAATTTTTATACCCTACTACTTTCAAAGATCCATGTTCTCATCATTGTGAGTAATTTCTTAGTTAACGAAGATTGCAGCACATTCATATCTTCTCTTCCTTTGCAATTTTTCATTCACATCTTTCCATAAATTCTTCATAAGCAATCATCTCAATGAACTGAAAGACTCTGGGTCTTTTAATCCTTCATACACAGAAGAATACTGTTCAAATTGCCCCTCTGGCTATAAGGAAACCTCCTATTCAAAGTATACCTGTCCATTTAGCTGCAATTTCTTTCAGTCTCTTGGTTTCATTTATAGACTAAATTTTAACATGGATATGGTTTGGTTCTTCCAGGAGTGTGTCAATTGAACTGTTGGACAATAATCTGACTAGGGAGAATCCGAAAAATTCAATTAGTGTGAAAAGACAATCCAAAAACTCCACAATTCTTAACATTTTCCTCCCCTTTTCTACTGATCAACAAGCACTTATTAAATACCTAATTTTGTACCAGGCACTATGCTAAGTATTGAAGATACAGAGTCAAAAAATGATCAGTCCATGTCCTCAAAGAGATTATATTTTATTGAGGAAGTCAACATGTACATATGAAAACACAGATACCAGAAACGGAGGCATTTCTCAAAATTAGTAAGATTCTAGTTTGGCTGAAATACTGAATACATGAAGTGGAATCATCTATAATAAGATCTGAAAAGGAAGATGGGGCTACATTGTAGGATGCTTTAAATGTCAAATATCACCATTACTTTAGAAGGCTATCTTGAATTTTTGTCTGCTTCGTGGGTCATCATGACCAAAAAACTCCTTACCTGGTGGCCAAGCTATTGATAATGAGTATTTCTGTACCTAGCTATGCTGGTCTCTATATATCAGATCATAATTGAAACCTTTCTAGATTGGAGAATCAAACAGAATTCCGTAGATTCATTCTTGCCATGAATGACTCAGTCTTGAATTTGTAATGAACATAAGAACTCTTAGCATGAGTACATAAACAAATGGTTTGTATAGACCTAATACGCAATTGCTTGTTATCAAATGCTGTAATGTAAGATAATCTGTGGGTATTGCTCTCAAGAATTCAAGGTCACTTCCTTGCCATAATAAGGGACCACAAGTAGGACTTTTGTAAAACTCATTTAACTGTTAAATACAATTTAGTTTTATCTACTTTTTATAACTTTCAGTTAAATGTCTTTACAACTGATTATCATTTCTTCTTTCCTTTTGTTGTTTTACTGAGAACTACATTTCTGAAACTGATCCCATTTTGGCCCTCAAAATTCTTTCCTTATGAAAATATCATTCCAAAGATTATCTTCTCTGACCTTCAGGTCAGACACTCTTTGTCAACACTATATTCACTCCATTCTTCCTTTCTCATTGCTTGCAGTTTTAGCCCACTTAGCAACTGCAGTTTCAAAATTAATATCATAAATGGATCACAAACCCCAACTGATAGATGGAATTTTTTTTCCCAACATGATCTCCCAATTTATTAGCCTCTCTAATTCCTGTAAACTCTTCTTATAGTATACTCATTTTATGTTAAGTACCAGACAGCAGCATTACCAACGGAGGATAGGAGATTTGTTTATACCGGATACCAAAGTTTCAAAAGTTTTGAGATATCATCTGAGATGATAATTCCATTATTTGTGGTATGAAGAGGATGAATACGGGCCAAATGTGGATTTTCTAAGGAAAGAGCTTTATATTATAATGTAAATATGATAGTTCATTCAGTAGAGTGAATTGAATGCTGGACCTAGAGTCTTGAAAACCCATATTCACATCCTACCTCAAAACTTAAACATGCATAATCTCAGAACTAAAAGGATCTCAGAGACTAATCCAATTAATACCTAAAAAAGAATTACTCTCCCACTAAAATCTTAATCAGTAAACATTTATTAAGTGCCCGATGTGTGCCAGGCATATGAAACTGTTTAACTAATGGATAAGAGTGCTGGGCTTGAAGTCAAGAAGACTCATCTTCCTAAGTTCAAATCTGACTGCAGACACTTACTAGCTGGGAGATCATGGGGAAATCAAGTCACTTAAGCCTTTTCGACTCAGCTTCCTCATCTGTAAAATGACTAAAGAAGTAAATGACAAAGCACTCCCGTATCTTTGCCAAGAGAACCCCTTATGGGGGTCACAAAAAAATGAGACACAATTGAATAATAACAAAAAAATGTGCCATGTACTGGGCTAAGGATACAAAAATGCAAAAAATAGTTCACACTTTCAAAAGCTCAGTCTAATGAGGGGAAACACCAAAGAAACAAATACATGCAAACTATATGAAAATAAATAAGCTATAATCACCAAAGGGAAGTCACTAAAATTAAGAGGGATTAAGAAAGTCTTTTTGGAAAAATAAAAATAAAAGGATTTTAGTTGGAATTTAAAAGAAGCCCAGGAAGTCAGTAGACAAAATTGAAAAGGGAGAATGTTCCAGGCATGGGGAATAGCCAGAAAAAATGAGGGGAGCCAAGGGATAGAGATTCTTGTTTATGAAACATCCAGGAAGTCAGTGTTACCACATCAGAGTACCTTGTCAAGAAGTAAGGTGTAAAAACACTTGAAAGGTAGGAGGGGTCTAGGTTATAAAGGGCTTTGAAAATATCTAATAAGGACCTTGACTAAAAGACTATTGTGAAGAGAAGCCTGCTCCCTCCTGGGGCTACCCATTCCACCTTTAGATTGCTCTATTAGAAGTTTACCTTGATGCCAAACCTAAATTTTACTCTTTGCAGCTCCTAGCCTTTGTTCCTAGGTCTGCTTCCCGGAGCCAAGCAGAACAAATTTAATCACACATAAAAGCCCTCAAATCCTGTGAAGAAGTTATTATGTTCTCCCAAGCCCTCTCTTCTCTCTGTCTTAACTGGATGTGAGACCTGGCTAGTCACTTAACCTTTATGTGCCTCAGGCAACTCCCCAGGTCTCATCCACTAAGTCATAGATGGACTATGACATACAATGATTAAAAAAAAAAAGTTCCAGAGACACTAAAAATTACTCAGGTTGACAAAATCACAGCTCATTCACATATTCAAGCATGGAATTCAAAAGGAAGCAGCAGCAGGTGTTAGACCATTGGACTAGAGAGCCCATTAATATACCCCATAGCTGATGAATGGAATGAAGATGAAGATTACATTTAGCTCCTATAGCAAAGATTGCCCCATTCTACCTTATACATGCCCTATAGATCACAGAAACATAGAATTTAAGATTAAATGTGACTTTAGAAGTCATCAGTTCAAGGGTTCTGACTCTGAAGTCCACATCTCCCTTCAAGGAGTCTATGGATAGATTTCAAATTGTTCGTGAACTTGAATAGGAAAGAAAATTATATCTTTGTTTTTACTAACTTTTAGCTTCCTTTGTAATCTTATGTATTTTTTCCTACAAAACCTGGACATAACATAAACTGATGCTGAGTGAAGTGAGCAGAACCAGGAAAACATCGTACACAAGAACAGCAACTTTGGGTGGATTTGATAGACTTAACTTTTCTCAATAATACAAAGATCTAAGACAATTTCAAAAGACTCATAATGGAAAATGCTGTCCACATCCAGAGAAAGAATTATGGAGTCTGAATGTACATCAAAGAAAACTATTTTCACTTTTTTGTTGTTTTTTTATTTCTTGTGTTTTTTTTTACTTTTTCTCTGATTCTTCTTTCACAACATGACTAATGTGGAAATATGTTTAGTATGATTGTATATGTATAACCTATATTTGATTACTGAATTAGAGAGGAAGAAGAAAGGGAAGGAGGAAGAAAAATGGAAATTAAAATATAAAAACAAATGTTGAAAACTAATAATTTTTTTAAAAGTTACTGAATATCAGGTGCAATAAAGTACCAGCCCTAAAATTCAAACTCAGACACTTACAAGCTGCATGACCCTGAGCAAGACAATTAATAATCCTGTTTGTCACATATATAAAAAGTTACTAAATTTCTTCTTTGTAAATAGACACTATGGAAAATACAAGAATATTTAAAAAAAAAGTCTATGAGCTTGAGTTTACAATCTAGTTGGAAAGGTATAGTAATTGCTCCAGCTTCTCTTTCTCTGAGTGAGGAAGTTTCTTCCCCTCTGGCATAAGGATTAGGGTATCTCTTCTTTAATTTTATCAGCTTTAGTCCCCATTCTGGTATACCCCCTTACTATTAGCTGCCAGTAATTAATGCCCCAGGTCCATTTAACCAGTTAACATTAATAAGGTTTTACAAAGAGATCATTAGTCACTATATTTGGATACTCCAAGAATAGAAGAACAAAGCTTTTCCCTCATCTCAATGTCTGGGAAGAGGCAGCTCAGACTTAATATAGCTTAATATTATATAGTATTAATCCCCCCAAGTTCATGCCAAAGTATCAGTGCTGCTAGATGAGCCCTCATTTCAGCTACACTGGTCTGGGTCCTGATGGTTGCAAGGATGATCCCCAGGGCATCAATGCTGAACTGGCTAGTTCCTGAACCTGGCATGGACTCTAGTCCCTGGCCTCTTGTTTGTTTACTCTCCTGACCTTTACTGGATCCTAATCATCTCCAAGTTTCTTCTCTTAAAAGTAGGGGGGGAGAGGGAAATAAAAAATCAATAGAATCACCAGCAGGGCCATGGGCCCTTAGCTTCCCACCAGTTTCAAGTGAAAAAAGCTCAGTGCCCCTCCCTGACCCAGAAGTCCTCAGCAGTTCAACATCTTTCTATAAATCCAGCAATTTGAAAAGAGCCCGCCCCAAGAGACTACATTTTGTGGTTGTTGAATGAATCCCAGTTAATTCTTACCATTCCATCAAAGACGTTCCACATCATCACGTGGCCAGCAAACTAGAGCCAATAAAAATGACTTGCACATGACCCATAGGTACTTCCATTATATGTCATCGTGCTTTCTCAGAAGCAGATTTCCTAGCCTCTTCCACATGGGAGATTGCATCAGTTCTAAGAGTGCAGATGCCCACTTACCAGCTCCCCATTACAGAAATGTGAGCTAAAGACATTAAAAGTTAAATTATATTTAATAAGAGATTCATAGGGCAATCATTACTCAGATAATAAATGCCATACATTTATATAAAACTTTTTTTCCATTTTCAAAGTGCTTTCAAATACATCACTTCATTTGAACAGCATAGCAATCTTGTGACATAATCAGGACAAGTACTAATAAATTTTCTTTTACACATAAGCCCAGAAAGGGAACTCAAACCCAGATCTTCTGAAGACTTAGAACAATATGTTCTTCATTGCAACTCAGCTGTTTCACAGACACATGACGTCAAATCTAATTCACACACACTCAATCTATGACTTCATGATAAAAAACATCTGAACATAAACCAATATCTTAAAACACACACACACAAACAGCCAATCAGTGGCTTGTCTACACAATCCCAAATAACTGCTTGGCTTTTTTCACCAAATTGGCTGATTATATTGACAGCATACAGATAGCCACACAATCACCACTTCAAACTCCTTCCCAACCCACTGTCTGCCAGGGCTCCTTCACCAAAAAGATCACAGTGCTCTCAAATGCTTGAAATGGGGCTGGGGGAGAGGCTTGAAATCCAGAAGTGGGCACAATTCTCATATCATTGACTAGATTGCTCTTCTCTCCAAGCACACAATATTTGATAAAGGATAGCAACAACTACAAATCCTCTCATCAAAGAGGCATTGACTTTTAATCCTCCGAATGGGGCTCTTTTTCATGAGGAATAGAGAGAGCTCATCAGGAATCACACTCCAGTGACTTAGTTCACTACCATGTTACTCTCCTCTGGCTACTGTATCATTATACCCTGGATTCTGATCACAGAAATTCTATTTCCCTCTTAACTTCTCTACTACCTTTAGCTGTGTTCTTATTGTCCAGTTGGCCTTAGGAAAGGAGTATGTGTGAAATTGAGCAAAGAGATGGCTTGCCCCAAATAGCTCTGTGGTTACCAATATATTCTATCCTTTTGTTCATTGACCCCATTTTATCTGAGGCACTTTAGTTAAATTCATTCTTTCATTCAACAAGTAATTATTAAGCAACTAATTTGTCCAATTCTTTGTACTTTAAAAAAACAAACAAACAAGGAAACAAAAGTAGTACCTAAGCTTGAGGAATTTATATTCTATTGGGAGAGACTGTAATACATGGGAGAGAATGTAAACTAAGCTAATACAAGTTTATTGGGAGATGCAAGGGCAGTTAGATGGCTCCATACCAAGCCCGAGTCAGAGATTCATCTTCCTAAGTTCAAGTCCAGCCTCAGATATTTACTAGCTGTGTGACTCTGAGCAAGTCACTTAACTCTGTTTCTATTTCCCTCACCTGTAAAATGAACTGAAGAAGAAAATGACAAACCACTCCAGTATCTTTGCCAAGAAAACCCTAAATGTGTCATAATCAGACCTGACAGAAACACAGCTGAACAATAACTGGGAAAGAAAAGCACTAAGCCTTTGGGTGGGGGAGGGATCAAGGAAGGCTTCATGTAGATACTGGAATGATTTGCCATTTCCTTCTCCAGTTTGTTTTATAGATGAGGTGATATCTAAGCTAAATTTTGAAGGAAACAATAAATTCCAAGAATATGCAAAGTAAAATCAAAGTAATTAGTATTTGGGAGAGGCAGTACAATCACCTGGAGAAACCAGGAAAGACCTTTTGTGGCACTTGAGCTGATCCCTGAAGGAAGCTCAAAATTCTGAGAAACCCACTTAAAGTGACAAAACAGTATATATTTTATAAAAGCGTATAGAGGTGAGGGCAGCTAGGTGGTGCAGTGGATAGAGTACCAGCCCTGAAGTTAGGAGGACTTAAGTTCAAATTTGACCTCAGACACTTAACACTTTCTAGTTAGGCAAGTCACTTAACCCCAATTGCCAGAGCACACACACACACACACACACACACACACACACACACACACACAAAGTGTATAGAGGCTTCCATGTCTCAATAGATAAAGCAGGGTCTTGGAGTCTCAAAATTAATCATTAGTTTTGAGTTGTATCCTACTCTTTGTGACCCCCCTTTGGGATTTTCTTGGCAAAGATATTAGAATGGTTTGCCATTTTCTTCTCCAGCTCATTTTACAGATAAGAAAACTAAGGCAGACAGGGTTAATTGGCTTGCCCAAAGTCATACAGTTAGTAAGAATCTGAGACCACATTTAAACGCAGGTCCTCCTCAGTCCAGGCTGTCCTTTTTGCCACCTGGCTGCCCCTGGAATCTGGAACACCTGAATTCAAATTTTGCTTCTGATGTTGACAAACTGTAAGATACTGGGCTATCTTTGCCACCTGTCTGACAATACCCACCTCTGGCAAATGAGAGAATGGCTACAAGTACTGATTGATACATGTGGCCATAGAGAAAGGATGCACAAAATATGTAAATAAATGTCAGTTCACAAAGGAAACATCAGATGACTATATGCTCCTCTTAGCTAGTGACTTGTGTATAAACCCATAGTTCCAGTGCTGGTGGCTGGGTCAAAGATTCCACAAGCACTGCTTTCTTATAGCCATACATAAATGCTAGATGGGGGTAAGGAACATAAATGAAAATTATTTTTAAAAAAGATTTAAACTTTGGGGAACAAGGTTGAGTCAAACAAATGGCCAACTCCCTAGTACTTCTAGCATTTGGATTTACTAATTTAGTATGGACTTCCCAACTCTGAATCCCTCTCCCTTATCTTCCCATTTATCTCTGTCTCTTGGATCTCAAAGCTTTACAGATACTGTTGAATGAACCCAACTTTCATTTTGGGCTAGCCCTTCTTACTCTTCCAACTCAAAGTTCTTTTCTTTGCTTCCAGTCAGGGATGTTCCTTGCCACCAGCTACAGGGCTTTGCCTAATCACTGACATGTGTCAGTAGCAGGTTGAAGACAATTGGCACTCTGAAGGATTACACTATTTTAGCATTTTGTTGGGTTTTTTCCTTTTAAGAGACAAATTCTCCTTGCTGTTTTGTTATTAGTCTTCCCCTTGGTAAACAATAGGATGCAAATTCCAAGAAAATAAACCCCTGAAATGATTATTCATGCCTCCTTCTCAAGATTGCTCTGTGAGCTGAAGGACTACATGTTCTGAATTCAGTGACTAAGACACAGTCCCATGTGTTTTCCCAGTTCAATCAAGTGTGCTAGGAACTGTCACAATAGTCCTTGACGCCGAGAAAATAAAATTTAAGGTAGAATGGAAAACCTGAGTCGCATCTTAATAAGTTTTTTGTGCACCTGTTCCCCGACCACCACCACTATCTCCTACTTCAGATTCCTCCCTCACCTCACCTCCTTTCCTGACAATCTTCATGAACCTTATCATCTTCCTCTTTGGTAAAAAGAAAAGGCCCTGGTTATTTTTACCTGTTCAGATAATTGTTTCTGAAACATTGTCACTTTCCTCCAAATGACTATATTTCTTTCATGGCAGACCACTGGGATTGCAGCACAAAACAGGCTGCAGCTTTGCTGGGTCGGGGTCTGTTTAGAACCTTGGGAGGCTTTTTTGTCATGTTTTGTTTTGTTCCCACATGATTTTTTTTTAAGACAAAGAGAAAAACAAATAAGTCACAATGATAACTTATGACAGAAAAATCAACATCTGAATCAGAAGATAATAGCAGGAACCCAGTGGCAGTGAGAGGCTAGGTCCCATGCCAAGAAAGGCAGGGGAGGGGGGAGGGACACAGAAAGTTATTTAAAACTGATAGAAACCCACTAGGAGTCACAATCCCATCATGGCTTCCCTTTGGAAAAGCAGTTTTCAAAAGCCCCAATTAACCTTAATTGAATTCTGCCTTCGTAATATCTGGAATTTTAATTGAGTGGGAAGATGATCATAAATCTCTGTTCATAATGCAGCTTAGTCATTAGCAAATCCCATGATGGCCCACGATGGTGGCGTGCAAGGAAGGTTAGCTATTCTATAGGTAAGGCTGGGTTTTAGATCGCAAAACAAGCATCCAAAAGGGAAAAATCTCTCATCCTCAGAGCCACCCTTGGGAGAGACCTTCATTCACTTATGCTGATTTCGTTAAAAATAAGAGCAAGTAGTTCAAATTGACTGTAGGCTCCTGTTTATTCTGCCTGCTCTGCTGTGGCTGCCTTAAAGAAACACAGCCATACCCCTCCCCAAAATCCTCTTTCACTCCATTGAAGTCTTGGATGACAGTGTATTCTTTTTTCTATACATTTATCATTTTTACATCATTTTTATTAGAAGCATTTATTTTACCCACCCCCTAAGAATAACTATATTTTACTGGATCTGTCCACGTGGAATTTTCCAATTAACTATTTGACTGAATTAGTCAGCCAATTCAGTCAACCAATTGGGATAATTTTTTTCGTTTAATTTAATGGTTGCCTGAATTCACCAAATTCACTAGTTCATTTGGTATCAAACAGAGGAGGAAGAAATGATATTACAAATGGGTGTGTAACAGCATTTTAACGCTTTCTGTGAATATTTCCATGCATTTTGTTTTCCTTCTTAGGTTGTTTTTTTTCTTCTTCTCTTTCTAGATCTGATGTTTCTTGTGCAGTAAGATAACTGTATAGATATGTATACATGTACTGTATTTGTCATATAATTTATCCTATCTAGCATGTATTAGATTACCTGTCATCTAGGGGTGGGAGTGGGGGGAAGGAAAGGAAAAGCTTGGGAAAAAAAAAGGTTTTTTTTGCAAAGGTCAATGTTGAAAGGTCACTCATATGTTTTGTAAATAAAAAGCTTTATAAAAAAAGAAAAAAAAGAAAAGAGAATGATAAATGTTGGAGAGAAAGTGGGAAAATTGGGACATTAAGGCACTGTTGGTAAAGTTATGAAATGATCCAACCATTCTGGAGAGCAATTTGGAACCATGCCCAAAGGCCTATAAAACTGTAAATATCCTTTCATTCAGCACTGTCACTACTGGGTCTGTATCTCAAAGAGATCATAAAAAGAGGGAAAAGGACCCACATGTACAAAAATGTTTGTAGCAGCTCTTTTTCTGATAGTGTGGAATTAGAAATTTAGTGGATGCCCATCAACTGAGGAATGGCTGAATAAGTTATGGTATATGAATATAATTTAATATTACTGTTCTATAAGAAATGATGAGCAGGCTGATTTCATGAAAGCCAGGAAAGACTCATATAAACTGATGCTAAATGAAATGAATAGCAACAGGAGAATATTGTACACAATAATAGCAAGATTATATGATAATTAACTATGATAGACTTAGTTCTATGATAGACTTTTCTCAGCCATGTAAAGATCTAAGATAATTCCAGTAGGCTTGGGATGGAAAATGCCATCTGCATCCAGTGAGAGAACATGAAGACTGAATGTGGATTGAATCATGGTATTTTCACCTTTGTTATTGTTTGTTTGTTTGCTTTTTCTATCTTGTGGTTTTTCCCTTTTGTTTTGACTTTTCTTTCACATCATAACTAATGATGGAAATATGTTTAAAATGATTGTACACATATAACCTCTATCAGATTGCTTGCTATCTTGGGGAAGGGGGAAGAAAGGGAGGTAAGGATAAAAAATTTGGAACTCAAAATCTTACAAAATGAATGTGAAAACCATCTTTACATATAATTGGAAAAATAAAGCATTATTGAAAAAAAATAAAAAAAAAATAAAAAAAAAACAAAAAAAAAACCAAATGGGTGTGTAAGAAGCCTGATGCTCAAGAGAGTTAATACCACTGCCACCAGAACTCAAGCATTAGCTCAGATTATTGCCAGCCAGTTTGCATCTCAGATGAAAAATAGAACAGTGTGGCTTCTCAATGTTATAGTGGGGTCTAGTGGCAATATGTTATTGTCACTGTCGCAAAACTACATTAGTCAAGAGTGTGTGAGGATATGTGCAGATGGATGAAGCCCTAGGCTTACATGACTGCTGGGAGTCATGGGATACTCTATTCATTACATGCCTACTTATGTATAGGGAGGTGGGTGGTGGAGGGACTAGAATGCCGGATGTGCAGGCAGCAAGACCAAAGTTCAAATCTTGCCTTAAGCAAGTTGTATGACCCCAGGCAACTCATTTAACTATTTTGTCTAACCTTCCTCAACTATAAAATGGAGGGGATAATTACATTTACTTCCCAAAGAAGATCAATTGAGATATTTGTAAATCACTTGGCAAACCTTAAAGGGCTATACAAATGTGAGCTGATACTGTTATTCCCATGTTCCCCTTGCTTTCTTTCCTCTCCTGTCCTTAGAGGACCCATAAGGAGTTACCTTTACATAACTTACCTCATTGCATCTTGTCTGTTCGGAAACAGCCATCTTGACTGTCAGTAGAGTTTCCTAAGAACCATAAGAACATCACTGACTAGAATAAGATTTTAAATCAGTTTCTCTATTTGAAAAGCAAGGTAATTGGACTTGATGATCTTGAAGGTCCCTTTCTTGCAAAGGCAAATGAAGAGTTAAATCAAAGAAGCAACTAGTCATTTGTCAATGGTTCACAGAAGGCAAGGGAAAAAGTAAGCCATTCCTGTACATCTTTCCAGCTCCTTCTCTGCCTCAGTTTCTCCTCACCTCTCTCTGAAACCTCCCCTGGGGCCACAAGGCTATAAGTACTGATAGTTAGACTGCTAGACTACCATCAGTAGTGACAGTTAGACTGACAATCAGCTGTGATGGATTGCTAGACCACAATCAGTAGTGGCAATTAGACTGCTAGACTACCATCAGTAGTGACAGTTAGACTGACAATCTAGCATCAGCTGTGATAGATTGCTAGACTGCCATCATTAGTGGCAATTAGACTACTAGACTACCATTAGTAGTGACAGTTAGACTGACAATCTAGCATCAGCTGTGATAGATTGCTAGACTATCATCAGTAGTGACAATTAGAGTGCTAGACTACCATCAGTAGTGACAGTTAGACTGACAGCCTAGCATCAGCTGTGATAGATTGCTAGACTACCATCAATAGTGACAATTAGAGTGCTAGACTACCATCAGTAGTGACAGACTGCTAGACTACCATTAGTAGTGACAATTAGACTGACAGTCTAGCATCAGCTGTGATAGATTGCTAGACTACCATCAGTAGTGACAATTGGAGTGCTAGACTACCATTAGTAGTGACAGTTAGACTGACAGTCCTGCATCAGCTGTGACAGACTGCTAGACTACCATCAGTAGTGATAGTTAGATTGCTAGACTACTGGACTTCAGGCTGTTTGAAGAGAAGATCTGTATCATAGCTATCTTTGACTTCCCAGCGCCCAGAATAATTTCTTGCATATAGTGGGTCTTTAATAAGTGTCTATTGAATTAAATTGAATTAACTGATTCTGTCAGAGTAGGAAATCTAATAAGTAGACAAGTAATGAAAAGAATTGATTAAGAGAAATTTTCTTATTGAGATAAAATAGAAAGATCTCACTGATAGAGAATAGGGCTCAGGAGAGATACATTCTTTTCTTATCTGCCTCTATCAGAAATTTGAAAAGGGGAGGTTAGACTAGACCTCACCAATTGTCCTCTTTATAAAACAAGAATAAATAGGCTTGATTCCACTACAGCCTAGCAAGGAAAGTGTCCGCATTTTTTTGAGGTACATTAGTTCTTTCAGACCATTAGATTTATGTAGTTCTTGCTGGATAAGCATCAGCTGATGATTGAGAATCTGGTCCTCGATACACAGGGAAAATATTAAGCATGGGATGTGGGGATAAGGGAGTGAGCATAATGATTAATTGCATTTATGTCTGCCCCATCAAGAATATGATAGCAATAGGAAAGTGCTTCTTGTTTTCACAAGCTTCATTTTTAAAAATCTGGTATTGATGCTTTTTCAAAATATGATTGTCATTTCCAAAAACCATCCCCTTCTCAATAACTTTCTCCTATTAAAAAAATACAATTAAGCAAAACAAACTGGCACAATGACTAGATCAGCCATCATTCTCTACTATCTCACTAATGAAAAGAGGGAAGCATGTGTTTTATCATCAGTCCTCTGAAATTAAAACTGGTCATTGCTTTGTTCTGGATTCTGATGATTTTCCCTGTTCTTAACCTTTTTACGATTGTGAATGTTCCCTCGATTTCACTCACTCCATTCTGCATCAGTTCATACAAGTCTTCCTAAGTTTCTCAATTCTTCATGGGTTATCATTTCACATAAAGCAATAATATCCCATTGCATTCAAATACTCCAGGTTGTTCAATCACCTCCAAACAGTAGGCAAACACTTTTATTCTAGTTTCTGACTACCACAAAAGCACTGCTAAAAATGTTTTAGATTAAATGAGACCTTTCCTTCTTTAGGATAAATGCCAAGTAGTGGTACCATTGGGTCAAGGGGAAGAAATAGTTTAGATGGTTTTTAATGATTTCAAAGAGTAAGATGCTATTATTGCAGTCAGCCAAACTGTAGGTGGGTTTCTCTCTACTCCATGACTACAAAGCTGGATGTAAGTGTGAGTCATCATGCCATCCTGTCAACTCCCAGATACATTTGAGATCCAGAACCGCTGCCACACAGGTGGAAGGATCCAAAGCCAAAAAACCTAGCCAGCTTGGGAGCATGCATGGAATGGCATATTACACCGTGGTGCTCTGGGTCTCCCTTCACAGCAGGAGATTCAAATATGAAAAGAAAGGGGGAAACAATGTGATTGATTGCCAGTGAATTACATTTACAGTAGAGCCAAGAGCCTCCCTGGCCTTTGTTCCATTGTGAAAGGAGGTGATGCACAGTTCTACAGCTGAACTTACTCAACTGAACTACTAGTAAGCAAATATACACACTCAAACATATGGAGAGAGATAGAGAGAAGACAGAGAGGAGAGAGAGAGATGCAGACCATAGAAAAAGACAGACAGACAGACAAAGACAGAGAGGAGAGAGACAGAG
>JAJPUD010000123.1:427861-477204 GCA_023553655.1 Myrmecobius fasciatus | reverse complement strand
AGAGACAGAGAAATAGAGACAAAGGGAAAGAAAAAGACAGACAGACACAGACACACAAAGAGTCAGAGAGAGAGACAGACAAGTAGAGAAAGAGACAGAGAGAGAAAGTTCTTGGGAAAAGAGAGACAGACAGACAGACAGACAGAGGGAGAGAGAGGGAGGAAGGAAGGAAGGAAGGGAGGAAGGAGAAAGAGAAAGGAAGAAAGAGGGAGAAGGAGAGGGAGAGAGAAGAAAGGAGAGAGAGGGAGATGGAGAGAGAAAAGAAGGGGAGACAGACACAAGGAGGGAGGAAGGGAGAGAGGGAAAGAGAGAGAGAAAAGAGAGAGAAGGAGGGAGAAGGGGAAAAGAGAAAGAAAGAGAGAGGGAGGGAGGGAAGGAAGGGAGTAAGGAGGAGAGAAAGAGAGAGACAGAGAGGGGAGAGACAAAGACAGAGACAGAAAGGGGAGGGGAAAAGAGAGAGGGGGGGAGAGAGAGGGAGAGAGGGAAGAAGGGAGAGAGAAAGGGAGAGAAAGAGAGAGGGAGGGAGGGAGGGAAGGAAGGAGTGAGGAAAGGAGGAAGAGAGTGTAGGGTTAGCAACAAACACTGTTATGCTAGAAAACCAAGATGAATTCAGGCCATATCTTATTCTCCTTTTTCTTCATTGTGATGAAAGGTGGTAATGAATTATTAGGCAAACATCCCAAAATGCAGCCTTAGTTTTTATGATGCCAACTCATGTACAACCCATAAACTTTTCATTTCTTTTTGGTTTATTTTTTTAGAAGAAGGACTTTTCTAAGAAGGTGGAAGTTAAAAGTTTCTGGTAAACAAATTGCTGGATCTAGTCATTGTGCCAGTTTGTTTTGCTTAATTGTATTTATTTTCTTATAAGAGAAAGTTCTTGAGAAGGGAATGATTTTTGGAATTGACAATCATATTTTGAAAAAGCATCAATATAAGATTTTTAAATGAAGCTTGTGCAAACAAAAGTCACACAAAATGGAACATAAAACAATTACCCACAGAGAAAGGACACCCACTCACCCTATAATTTAAAGAACCATATTGATGCTCAACTGGTCAGATGCTATCACCTAGCACTCTCACTATTAGGCGATCAAAGATAGAAAGACCACAATAAAATAAAGAAAAGCAGCCCTTGTGTAGGAGCAATAGCCTATAAATAAAGCAAGCAGACATAACTAAGGCAGTGGTTTAACAAGGAGGTGTGTGGATATGATGTAATAGTATTATTGTATAAGAAATGTCAAATACATGAAACTGAGAAAAATGAGAAGATTTATATGAACTAAAGCAGAGTTAAGAATGGAAAACAAGAAGGACAAAATACACAATACCTTTAGTATGTCCAAAAAATAGTGCTGAGTGATAGCTATTCTCTCATCAAGGATAATGACTGGCCTTAGACCAGGTAATCATATAATCAAATGTTTACCCCTTCTTCCTCTCTGTAAATGGGGGAAGAAGTATAGTAGCACAATGTCAAAACACATCCTAAGCTAATGCTAATGAGTCTGTTGGTTTGACTTAACTTTTCTTTATTCCAAAGAGTGATTTAATGGGGATAGGGGGAATGTTGGGAAATGAATGCAGTAGAGGGAAAAAAATCAATAAAATGTTGTTTTCTTTAAAAAGAATCCCAGTAGATGTTTCCAATCAACCGATATCTTTCCACTTTCTATTTTAAAGGCATGAAGAAGAGGTTTAGAGAAGCTGCCTTAGCATAATAAGTGGAAAGAAACTGCTTTCGAAGCAGGAATTTTGCACTTAATACCCAGATCTTTCATATCTGGGATGTATGTAATGGGACCTAATAGACTGTAGTGGCAAGTGAAGGTTTAATAGCCTCTAGCGGAGGTGGTTGGGTAAAATAGGGCATTACAGTGAAAACTTAATGTGGGGGGAAATGATGGAATGAATTACATTCTACTTCCAAAGCAGGTTCCCTTTAACAATTCAGAAGTGACTTTAATGGCACAAGACACAATGGAAGCTGACATTTGAGATTGGGAGGTAAAATCCTATTAGACCTCAGAGCCCCATATGATTTTTATGGTATCTCCCCCTTCCCCCCAGTACTTTTATCTATGGTATTGAGATTATTTGTTTATGTTGTGCTCCCAGAATCCCAAAAATCTTTTAGCCTAAGGTTAAAGGTAGGATTAAGCAGCTGGGGGGAAACAAAATCTAAATTATGTATAATCTAGTTCAAATGAAATAGTAATTGTAAAGTGCTTTATAAACTTCAAAGCACTACATAAACATCATTAGTTGGTGGTGGTGATAGTAGCTGCTGCTCTGGTTGGTTCAGAAAACTGATGATGAAATTCACTTTCTTTCTCTTGGTACAGTGTTTACAAAATGCTTTTAATTGAAGTTCTGTCAAGTTTGAAGTTGGTTTTGATTAACTCTACTCACATAGAGAGACAATTAGGTGGCGAAGTGGATAGAGTACCAGCCCTGAAGTCAGGAGAACCTGAGTTCAAATCTAACCTCAGACACTTAACATTTTCTAATGTGTGACCCTGGGCAAGTCACTTAACCCCAATTGCCTTAGCTTAAAAAAAACCCACTCACCTTAGAACTTAAAGAACCACATTGATGCTCAACTAGTTATATGCTATGACCCAGTAATCTCACTTTTAGGTACATGACAAAAGGAAATCAAAAATAGGAAAACCACAATAAAATAAGTAAAAGCTGCTCTTTTGTAGGAACAATAAATCTATAAATAAAGCAAACAGACATAATGAAGACAGCTTGAAAAAAAAAACAAATTGTAAGGAAGGTGTATAGGAGTGACTAAGAAGAGAAAGTAATGTAAAAAGCAAAAGGAATAATTTTCCTTAACTAAAGGCTATATTTGTGTATATGTTTATCTCATAGGGAATTTCCTTGTTCAGAGGCCCTAGGTCATGCTAGTGCGATGCACTTAAAGAATTAAGAAGACTTGGAGTAAAACCTTGTCTCGAATATTTATTAGCTGCATGATCCTAGACATATCACTTAACCTGTCTGCATCAATTTCCTCATCTGTAAAATGGAGACAATGGTACGTAGTTTACTCAAACTTACTCAAAGTTTGTTTTGAGGCTCAAATAAGAAAACCTACATCAAGTACTATGGTATTTATTTCTCTTCAGAACACATTAATGAATATATTTCAAGAACAGAACATATGTACCTTCCCAAGTAGCAAGAAAGTTGAATTTTCCATCCAACCTTCCAAGAGATTTTCTTCTATCTCCCTTCATGTTTCTTATTGTATAATGAGCAGAAGGATCGATAAAGAGGATGTGACAGATATAGATTTCACCACAATAGGGTGGAGAAAGTAGATTGTAGATGTTACTGCTTTTATATCTACTATTTAAGAATTGCTTAGGGGCAATTAGATCTAGAAACTCAATCAAAGAGGCGTGAGTAACCCAATTATTTCATGAAATCAAGAATATCTAAACTATAACCAATATTAGACAAGCTAGATCAATCAATAAGCACTTATTAATAAGTAGCTGATATTTATATAGCACCTGAAGGTTTTTATAAGTATTGTACATGTTACCTTTTTTATTCATTGATCAAATTTGATCTAACAAGGTCAGCTACATCAATCAATAATCATTGATTAAAGTACTTAAAATGCTTATTCCCTCTTCAATCAAATTGGATCAAAGATCAAATGAAGTAACATGTGGAAAGTGTTTTTTAAACCTTAAAAGTGCTATGTAAATGTTAACATGGAGAAGGAAATGGCAAACCACTCCAATATCTTTGTCAAGACAACCCCAGGTGGGATCACAGAGTTAGACATGACTGAAAACAACTGAACAATAAAAACGTAAACTGTAATACAAACAGAAAATGAGATAATCCATGCTCTTGAGGAACTCACAATCTAGCCTGGTGAAACAATATGTTACATACATAGGTGTTTACAAAACTAGAAAAAAAAATTTTAATCCTAAATACAAGGTGATTTAGGGGAGAAAACACAAATAATTAGGAATATCAGGAAAGATTTTATGTGGAACTACACACCTGTTAGATAGGCTAAGATGACAGGAGAAGATAATGACAAATGTTGGAGGGGATGTGGGAAAACTGGGACACTGATACATTGTTGATGGAGTTGTGAACTGATCCATTGTTCAGTGATGAAGAAAGCCATATACAACCAGAGAGAGACTTGTGGACCACAACGTTAACATTTTCACTCTTTCTGTTGATGTTTGCTTGCATTTTGTTTTCCTTCTAAAGGAAAACTTTTTTTTTCTTTTTTTTTCTTTCTAGATCTGATTTTTCTTGTGCAGCAAGATAACTATAAATATGTATACATACACTGGATTTGGCATATATTTTAACATAGTTAACACCTATTGGACTACCTGCCATGTAAGGGAGGGGGTAGGTGAAGGAAGGAAAAATTTGGAACAAAAAGTTTTCCAAGGGTCAATGTTGAAAAATTACCCATGCATATGTTTTGCAAATAAAAAGCTTTAATGAGAAAAATAATTTAAAAATTAAAAAAAAAAAGATTTTATGTGGAAGAAGGGATTTGGTGCTTAAGCTGAGCTTTCAAAGAAACTCAGAATTCAAAGAAATAAAGGTGGAAAGGGGATGCATTCCAGGAATGTTGGTCAGAAAATGAAAATCGAGATATGAAATGAGATTTCCTGCATGAGAAACAGTAAGAAGGCAAGTATTGTGGTGTACATGGAGAGGAGTCACCAGCTGGCTTATAAGGCTATAGAGGTAGGTTGGGACCAGATGGTAAAACTGCCAAATAGAGGGGTTCGTATTTTATTCTACAGGTAATAGAGATCCATTTGAGTTCATTGAGTAAGGGAGTGACATAGTCCAATCTATGCTTTAGAAAAATCCCTTTAGGGGCAGCTAGGTGGCGTAGTGGATAGAGCACCAGCCCTGAAGTCAGGAGGACCTGAGTTCAAATCTGGTCTCAGACATGTAACAGCTGTGTGACCCTGGGCAAGTCACTTAACCCCAATTGCCTCAGGGAAAAAAAAAAAGAAAGAAAGAAAAGAAAAGAAAAATCCCTTTAGGGGCAGCTAAGTGGCTCAGTGGATAGAGCACCAGCCCTGAAGTCAGGAGGACCTGAGTTCAAATTTGGTTTCAGACACTTAACACTTCCTAGCTGTGTGACCTTGGGCAAGTCACTTAACCCCAATTGCCTCAGCCAAAAAAAACCACTTTGGCGAGAGACTCAATCTATTTAAAAAACAACTGTAAAAGTTGAGACAAGAAACAAAGAATGCCTATGACTAAAGTAGTGTTTGTATAAAGAGAAAGGAGAGGAAATTGGCCACTGAGTGTATGTGGGTGATGAATAAAAGTAAGGAAGCTGAGGTGAAAGGAAAGATACTGGTGTTCTCAATGGAAATGGGGAAATTCAGAAATTAAAGGGGTGAGAGTAGGCAAGAAAAACAGGAAGATGCAAAGGTAGAGTTCAATTTTGGACAGGTTGAATTTGAAATGTTTATGGGATATGCAGTTTGAAATAATCAAGTGTTGAACAGGGAGGATTTGCAGACTTCCTGAAGCATTTTTTTTTCCTCCATGGTGAGGGAAGCTGTAGGAGAAACTTCAGGATTAGAGTCCTTGGGCATGTGGGGTGGGAAGGGGTGGATTTTCAGGCAGCAGGAAGTAACCCAAGTGTATGTTGGTGGGTTTTGTTTAATGACTGGAGGTTCTGTTTTTGTTTGTCCTTCCTTTTCAAAGAGAACCATGACATCAGGCAGGTGATGTGGTGACACGAAGATGAATTGAATTTAAGTGAGGGAGGGCTGGGCAAGGTCACCTGCCTCCCTTTCCCCTCCAGAGCCATCTGGGTCCAGTAACCAGACATAGATCAGGAGGACTGGAGATGGCTCTGGATGAAATGGGAGACTGGAGGGGCAGCTAGGTGGCGCAGTGGATGGAGCACCAGCCCTGAAGTCAGGAGGACCTGAGTTCAAATCTAGTCTCAGGCACTTCCTAGCTGTGTGACCCTGGGCAAGTCACTTAGCCCCAATTGCCTCAGCAAAAAGAAAAAAAAAAAAAAAAATGGGAGACTGGAGGTTAGACCTGTGATACAAAGAGTGAGTGGTTGTTCATTTAGAGACGTTTATGGTAAGAATAACAGAAGAATGCTGGGGTTTTAATGACTAAGTTCTGAAGCAAAGAGAAGGGTTCAGAGTAAGAGCAGTCATGATAAGCTTACACGCATTCGTAATGAATATGCATGCATTTGTGTACCTGCATGAGATGGAAACTGGAATGAGATCAGAGATTGTATATGAAAGGAGAGTTATGATTGATATTCTTTGTATTTGTTTTGCAAATACCTGTTTATGTATACATGTTGTTTACTAAATTATTTGAGGACAGGTATTATTATGTTTTTTATCTCTGTCTACAGTAGCTCTGGGTGCCTAGTTCATACTAGATACTCAATAAATGCTCAAATGCTGATTGATTTATTGATTGATTCACTGATCAACTGATTTGCTAATACCCTCCATATGGCATATACAAGTATGGAAAAATCAATTATGTTAACTATAATAATGAAATTTTGCTTTATACAACTTGTCTGAGCCCTTTTCTGGGTTTCTATTTCAAAAGGGGAGTGTCCCAAGGCATAGTAGATAA
The DNA here is from genome assembly GCA_023553655.1 of Myrmecobius fasciatus. Lineage (NCBI taxonomy): Eukaryota > Metazoa > Chordata > Mammalia > Dasyuromorphia > Myrmecobiidae > Myrmecobius > Myrmecobius fasciatus. The sequence goes on along the minus strand of JAJPUD010000123.1, from coordinate 470,553 downwards.
CCTAACAAAAACACGATCCAGGAATGGAATTTTGACCCAGAAAAATTGCTTATAATGTTGCCTCTAGAAATTTACTTCCTTCATGATCATCAGGTCACAGAGCAGTAACATACAAACCCCTGAAATTATCCAAGTACTTTTATTAGGTCTGTGTAGCTCTGGCGAAAAGCTTTGGGGAACTGAATATAAAAATGGAATTTTTAAATAATAGCTATGGGGAATCACCTCATTTTTAAAAATTAAAAGAAAATGGAAGAAAACGCCTTTCAAATCAGTAATTGAGAGTTTAATGTAGCAAGGGAAAGAGAACATAAATAAACGATTTCGATCATATATAATTAAAAAGCTTTTTCACAAATGAAATCAATGCAGATACAATAAGAAAGAAAATAGTCAAGTGGGAGAAATTCTCTCCAATAAATATTTCTGATGACATTCTGTTTTCCAAGGTAAAAGGAATCGACACAAATATATAAGACCAAGACAAATTTTCTAATATAGTCAATAATATAGGTAGCTAGATGGTTCAGTGGATAGAGTACCAGGCTTGGACCTTTCTGAGTTCAAATATGGTCCTTAGCCACTTACTAGTTTGTGATCGTGGGCAAGTCACTTAACCCTGTTTTCCTCAGTTTCCTCACCTAGAAAATGAGTTGGAGAAGGAAATGGCAAATCACTTCAGCATCTTTGACAAGAATACTCTAAATGGGGTCAAGAACAGTCAGACATGACTAAAAAATGATTCGAAAAAAATCAAAAATGTGAAGTGGCCAAGCAAATGATCAACAACCATGTTAAACTAATATTCAAAGTCACAGATAAGGGGAATATAAATTAAAATTATTCTGAGGTTTCATTGCATACTCATCAAGCTGGAAAAGGCGATCAAAGGTAAAATATTGAAAGGGTTTAGGGAAGAAAAGCTCATATATCCTGGTGAAGCTGTGAGTTACAAAAGGACACAACTTGAATTATGTTGGAAAAGCAACCAAATTGATCCAGCTGTGTGACACAGGTCAAGTCACTTGACCTCCCTTAACCTCCATTTCCTCATCTATAAAATGGGGATAATAATAATAGCTAGCCTATGTTATAAGGACCAAATGAGATGGTATAATATAAAATGCTTTCTAAATTATTATTATTTCTTATTTCTTTTACTCTCCTTTCTACTTTCTTTGATTTTTCAGTCCCTTCTCCCACTCCCCAGTTTCCCTTTTTCCCTTTTTCTATTCTTATTATTTAGATCTGCTATTGGTACTCACAAGCTTTCTTTTGCCCTATACAGTTCCCCTTGGTTAAAGGGGATTGAAACTGTTACTGGAGCCATATAACTATGAGAAACACTGCTACAGAGAGATTTATCTAAGAATTATTCAAACCATCTGTTAATTAAGCTAAATATGAAAAGCTTTCCAAACAGTTGGTTTGTCAAGTTTAATCAGCTACAAATATCTAAAACCTGCTAAGTTAATAATTCTGACATACCGCACAGGTAACAAAACAAAAGGGGCAGGAGTTGATTAAAAACAGCAGAAGTCAAGACGGTGAGAAGCGAACTGTTAGGAATAGACAGCTCTGTCCCAGAGAGAGAAATTAAGCAGTATTCCATCTAAAAGCTGCCTTCTGGGGGAAAAGCTAGAAGGTTGAGAGGTTATATAGAGCTCATCCATGCAGGACTGTGTGTCAAGAAGTCAGGTCAGCCATCAACCATATATAAATCCACAGGTTCCCTCATTCTGTTTTTAAAGGGCTTAATTATATTTCGTAAAGTTATTCCCTTTTTCTCTAGGAGTGTCAAGGTTTGGGAGAAGTGGGCTATTTGTCTTAGTATAATAATGGGCTACCTTTACAACCTCTCAGAAAGAAATGTCTATAACACTTGGTTTCCACTCGAAAAGCTCTGATTTGCTGTGGGATACACCTGCTCTAGCCTATGGCTGTAGGGATGCCACATAGCTTTGGCATTTGTGATTGTTAGTACTTGGGACAGGGACAGCAGGGAGATTGTAAGTCTGTCAGCCTTTATACAGAACAGCTAAGAATTGCCTGAAGCTGAGCCACTTTTCCATCACCATTATGGGTGTACACTAGTGACATATAGGGGAGGATTTAAGAACTAGGAGAGAAACAGCAGCAGCAATAACAACAGCATTTCCCCACCACTGGATTAAAGCAAGCCATTAAGAAGTCTTTTTTTTTTCCCCTTGTCAGTTGCTTTCAGAAATAGTTCAGACTGGTGATTTTCTGGAGTTTGAGAAGGATTGTGGTCCCATTATGAGATTTACCCAAAGACTTCCCTCAAGAGTATGTAACTGTGTATCTTCCCTCAAGGGTATGTAACTGTATCTTCCCTCAGACACCAACCCCTTAGAATAAAGTCCATGAGTCACTGGTTGTTAGAATATCTTATGTTATAATTATGCTTATCACCTTAAATTAGGCAAAATATAAGAGAAAACTTTCTAACAATTAGAGTTATACAGAAGTGGAATAGTTTCCCTAGGGAATCAGAATTTTTGACCGTCAGCTAAGATCTTCAAAGAAAGGGTGTATGACCTCTGTATAACTGAGGAAATTCTTGGTCAAGTACAAATTGCAGCAGATGGTCTCTGAGTTCCCTTCCAATTTTGAGATCCAATGGGATTCATTGATTAAGGTCATTCTTCCAGTATTAGACAAAGCCCATGATGATTAATACATTTTGAGTTAAATACTATACCCCTATAATACCACATTGTTCAGAAATTATATATACAAAATGTAGTCCTACTCTCTGACTACCAGAGCACTTTTCTATCAATATCACTAATTACCAATCCCAATGAACCAACAGCCTCATTTAGCCCTCATAACTTCATGTTAAAATTGTCTACCTTATTTTTAGGAAAAGGAACTAACCAGCTCAAGAGCAATAAGGTTCTTACCATTCTAATTTCTCTCTCTCTCCTCCTTCATTCAATGTCTCTGTCTCTGTCTCTGTCTCTCTCTCTTATCTCTCCCACTATCTCTGTCTTTCTCTGTCTCTTGGTCTCTGTCTGTCTGTCTCTCCCCCTCCTCTCTTCTCATCTCTTTTTTGTTCTTCTCTTTGTCTCTGTCTCTGAATCTCTCCTCTCCTTCCCTCTCTTCTCTTCTTTCCTCTTTCTCTTTCTCTTTGGTTTTTAGTATTCAGCTATCATTTCATTACATTCTGTATGAGAAAATGAGTTGTTAATTTGAGTGCCTGGGCTCTCCCCGTGCCTGGAAATTAAACTATGCACTTGGGTCCCCAGAAGAAATGGGTATTGATTCCGCTTTAACTGTCATGGATATTCCCTGACTTCAAAGCAATGGACCATACATGTCCTCTCTTCGCTTCCCCCAGAAGTTAGATAAGAGTATATTTCAAGGAATGTAGGTCTGACTCGTCTAATGGAACTGCTGGAGCTTCTCATTTAAAATGTTTTTAATCCTAAAAATGAATTCATTTCAATATTTTCCAGGGGATGACTATGAAATCTTGACACTTTTCCTGGACTTCATACTAAAATCCTAATTCATTTAGTCACTCATTCATTTAACAAATATTTACAACAAATATTTGTCAGGTCTTTGCCCTGCTTAAAGCACTATTCAAACAGCATCCTATGGATGATCTATGAAGTTGTTTTTCTAGTTACAGTATTTAGTCTCTGAACTAAGAATCATAGATTGTGGAGTTGGAACTGGAAGAGACATTGGAGACTATCCAATCCAACCCCCTAATTTTGTAAAGAAACAAACCAAAGCTTGAAAAGGTTAAGTAACTTGACCAACACCACACCAGTAGTAAGTAATCATGCTGAGATTTAGTAACTTTGGAATTTAAGACAAAAGTCAGCCAGGGAAAAACCAAAACAAAAAAAAAAAAAAAACTATAGGGACATTGACAAAGCCAACTGAAGGCAAAGCTCTGCTTGTTAGCTTCATATTCTATTGATGATTAATCCCAATGTGACAACATTGCAAAAACCCTTGCCCGCCTGCAACTTTTCCCTGAAATTGGACAGACAGGTCCCTGACCAAGCAGGTGCTTCCTCGGAGGGAAACTAGCCAAAATGATTTTTCATGAGCTCCTTGGCTCATTCAAAGCCAGCATCCCTTCAAAAGATATAATACACCAAGTCAAATAGGAAAGATACCCTTTCATTTGTACATGTTCCAGGTGTGCTGGTGACAGGCAGAACATTGGGAAAGTCTCGTGAGCAGGTTCTTTCATCCTTTTCATTACTGAATTGATTGACCAGGAGGACCCATGACAAGTAGCCCCTACAGTCCTGCTTGGAACAGGACAAAATGAACCACAAAATGGCTAATATATAGGAGACCCAACTTCTGAAGTGACCTCACTTCTGTGAAATAAGAACAGAATAATAATCAGAGCAAAATTCAAGATGTCACAGGGTTCCTCACATTCTTTACCCATCAGAGACACTTCTTTATGGGGTACTGACACATCTTCCACATAAAGCCAGCTTTTATCTCAAGAATACTTTGTTCTCACCTCTTCAAGTCTGTCTATAGTAGATCCCTCAGTTTACTCTTGCTTACTGCATTTAACTTTAAATTTAAATATTAATGTTAAATTAAAAATTTTAATTTAACAGAACATATGGCATGATAGAGAGAAATGATGCTGGAGGCAGAAGAGCTGCTTCTGATGCTTACCACCTATGTGGCTATGTGATCATGTGACTACAGCCACTTTATCTCCTTGGATCTCAGTTACCAATCTATAAATTGAGGATGGGAATGGGAGCAGTCACTAGATAGACATTCCTTTAGATCTATAATCTATGTCTAAATTTAACATGTAATATAATAGCTAACATCTATATAATGCTTTAAGATTTATAAATTTTACCTCATTTAAATCTCATTTTATTTTAAAACTATTATCTCATTGCTCTGTTGGTCCAGTTTAGATTGTTGTTATTGCCCCTATGTTAAAATGAAAAAAAAAGTGAAGCAGGGAGAGATTAAATGACTTACCCAGAGTCATTTAATTTGTAAGTGACTGAGGCAGGATCTGAATTCAAATCTTCTTGCTTCTAGATGCAAGACTATTCACTGTATTTTCTACCTGATTAGTGCTAACAACAATTGTGTTGTAGACTAGTGTTTCTCAAACTGTGGTTCAGAACCCTTAGGAGTCACTGAGACTTTTAAGGGGGCCACAAGGTAAAAAAAAATTTTCATAAGATATTTGTTACTGTTAAGTCATTTTTCAGAAGTGTTTAAATCTTCATGACCCCTTTGGGGATTTTCTTGGCAAAGATATTGGAATGACTTTTCCTTTCTTTCTCAAGCTGAGAAACTGAAGCAAATATGGTTACATCTCTTGCCCAGGATCATATTGCTAATAAATGTCAGGCCAGATTTGAACTCAGGAAAACTTCAGGCATAGCACTTTAACCCCTGTACCAGAGAGCTGTCCCATAAGACATTATTCACCTATTAAAATACTTCCTTTTTCAACTACACATCTGTGTGAAGTCATTTTCTTCATATACTTTACCCAAAACAATATACCATAACAGACTGAATGCAGAAACATATACGAGAGTCCAACTATTTTCTATTACAGCAGACATTAAAAAGATTTGCAAAAATATGCAAAATATACTATCTTCTCATCAATTTTTTTTATTTTGGAAAATGTAGTTATTTTTCATAAAAATGTTATTTCCGTTCTTTTATAATAGTCTTATTACTGTTATTTTAAATTGAATAAATAACTTTTTAAATTTATCAGTTTTATTTTTATGTAGTAAATATCAATAGATTAATCCACATAAACAAAAGCTCTTTGGGATCAAACTTTGCTGAAGAGATTTAGTGCACTGCAAAGTTTCTGGAATGAGTGCAATTCCTGGATAATGCCAGGATCAAGGATAAATTCTGGGAGCTTGTCTCCTAAAATGTGGCTGAGCAGTTCTACTTGGCTTCCTTTTTTTTCTTTTTCCATATTATTGTATTTTTTAAAATTTATTTATTAGCTTTTGAAATTTACTTTTTTTTTTTTTTTTTGCTGAGGCAATTGGGTTAAGTGACTTGCCCAGAGTCACACAGCTAGGAAATGTTAAGGGTCTGATACCAGATTTGAACTCAGGTCTTCCTGACTTCAGGGCTGGTGCTCTATCCACTGCAACACCTAGCTGCCCCTTGACATTTACTTTTATAAGGTTTTGATTTCCATTTTTTCCTCTAACCCTTCCTCACCTCTCCTCAGGATAGCAAACTGATATAGGTTATACATGTCCAATCATATTAAATATATTTCCACATCAGTCATGCTGTAAAAGAAAAATCAGAATGAAAAGGGAAAACCACAAGAAAAAAAATAATAAAAAAGGTGAAAATAGTATGCTTCAATCTACATTCAGATTCCATAGTTCTCTCTCCGAATGTGAATAGCATTTTCTATCATGAATTATCTTAGATCATTGTATTCCTGAGAAGAGTATCGATCTAGAGCAGGGTTTTTTAAACTTTTTCCATTAGAAAAATTCCTTTCCCCCACAATTTTATATGATCCCAGGTATAGAAAATAAATATACAAATCCAGCATTTACTAATAATAAACCATAATTTCACAACTCTCATCTTCAGTTATGTGACCCCATAGTTGAAGAAGCTTTGATCCAGATCAATGTTTTTAAACTTTTTGAAAACCTATTAACTTTGCTGATTCATAACCCCACATGGTGGTAAGGTCACAAAATTATGATCTGTTGTCAGTAAATGTTCGATTTGCATAGCTATTTTATGTATCTATATACATCTCCATTTCTGTCACATTAGCCAATCTGAGGTATGAAGTAACACCTCAAGAGTTATTTTAATTAGTATTTCTCTAATCAATAGTAACTTAGAGAATTTTTTCTTATGACTATAGATGGCTTCAATTTCTTTGTCAAAAAACTGCCTGCTCATATCCTTTGACCATTTATCAATTGAGGAATGGCATGTATTTTTGTAAATTTAACTCAGTTCTCTATATATTTTAGAAATGAGACCTCTATGGGGCTTCCTAAATCAAGCTTCCTAGATAGAATGGAATAATCCACATAACCCCAAAGATGAAGAAATATAAAAAGACCCCACGATGCAAAGAAGCAAATCTGTATGGCAAAGATAAGCTGATGAATGCTTAATGACTGATTCACCAGAAAATATTTAGAGACATACATATATAAGAGATATACTTTTAGTGTGTATTGTTTAACATTTTCTCGTGATTTTAAGTCTAGACAATCAATAAAATAAATCAAACTTTGATTTGTAGCATTTGCTTATTTCTGAGGTAGAAATGCTCATACTGAAAATTTAACAATCAGGTCTCATGAATCTGTATGAACTGTCTCCAGCACTCTGGGAATTATATGAACTGTGAAAGTTTAAGGCAGGAACAAGGGGGTTGAGGTTCTAGCAACCTCAAATGTGTTTTCCTTTTGAGAAAACATCAATCATAAGAGTATAATTCATGAGAGAGGGAGAAGATTGTCTTGAATGTTTATGGGCTTTTTTTTTTCAAGGAAACTATATGTAGACATTACGTCATGTTGACCTGAACAGTTGATCTGAGGGGAAATAAGAGTGTCTCACTTTATGTGGTTGGCAAGGATACTAAAGTGGTTTCCATTTCTTTCTCTATCTTATTTTACAGATGGCATTGTTAGGCAGATAGGGTTAAGTAACTTGCTAGAAAGCATCTGAGACTACATTTGAACCCAGGATTTCCTGACTCTATACTGGGCACTCTATCCACCCATCATCTAACTTCCTCATAGTCCCTTCCCCAAATCTTGCACTGAACACTCAGAAGCTAGCATGCCCACTTCCAAGCATATTAACCTGGATGTAACAGGGGAAATTTTTTTTAAAGGAAAACAAAAAAAACAATATATTTTGCATGGAAAAAACCATAATAGCCAAAGCACTGAATATTACCCACCTACAGTTTCTACATGAAGAACCCTCACGAAGGTGTGCTGATTCTGCTAAAGGAAGTCTCCTGAGATCACAACTTTGCTGTCATCATATATTAATAGGAGAAACCTGAATCCCTTTCCTGTCTGGCCAGTGGTTACAGCTAGATCTTGAAGATTTCACAATTCTAACAGGAAATGCTAAATCAGGTTTATTCTCTGCCTCTACAATTCACTACCTATACACAGAGGAAATGCATCAAAAAAAAAAAACACATCAGTTTTATTGACTTTATAGAGTAACAAACCCATCCGCCATTAAAATGACTTGGGAACAGTGTCTTTCTATTACTGGTACAAAGCAATATGTGGTTTCTTCTTTATAATTCTATCTCTGGAGCGTCTCCCCCTCTAGAGCAGGATATTCTTAACATTTTTGTGTGTCACAGATTCTTTTGGTAGTGTAGTAGAGTCTGTGGAGCCCTTCTAGTGTTTTTAAACGCATGAAATAAAATACATAGGATAACAAAGGAAACAAATTGAATTGAAATGCAATTATCAAACATACACACATACATACATGCATACATGTACACATACATAAATATCCAAATTAGGATCTCCTGCTATAAAGTTTTCATCTATCCTGCTCCTCACTGGAGTAAAGATCATGAATTGTAATCCAATATTAAGTTAGGATTACATGTCTCACTTCACTTTGGTTGCCTTTCTAAACCTATATTGAAAAGATAAGGCATCTTTCTACAAAGGAATATTTCGTGGTTCTCTAGGGGCCAACAGGCTCCTTCATTTGGTTCTCAGTTCATTCCCATAAAGCAATGGAGGTATATCACACAAATTAAGCACAAAGAGAAAAATTCCCCAAGAACTACCATAGGCTAAGAAAAATAAGAGCATTTTTACAACGTTAAAAAGTTGGCTAAATGTTTAACATCTGAGCCCCACAATAGCAGAATGAAATAGGTATTAGAGATTTTACTATCCCCATTTTAGAAATAAAGAAACAGATCTTAAGTAACCTGCCCATAAAAATGTTTGTAGCAGCCCTTTTTTGTAGCAGCAAGAAACTGGAAACTGAATGGATGCCCCTCAGTTGAAGAATGGCTGAATAAATTATGGTATATGAATGTTATGGAATATTATTGTTCTATAAGAAACGACCAGCAGGATGATTTCAGAGAGGCATGAAGAGACTTGCATGAACTGATGCTGAGTGAAATGAGCAGAGCCAGGAGATTATTATGCATGACAACAACAAGATTATACAATGATCAATTCTCGTGGATGTCCTCTTTTCAACAATGAGATGATCAAGGCCAGTTCCAATAATTTTGTGATGAAGAAAGCCATCTACACCCAGAGAGGGGACTGTGGGAACTGAATGTGGATCACAACATGGCATTTTCACCTTTTGTTGTTGTTTGCTTGCATTTTATTTTCTTTCTCATTTTTTTCTTTTTGATTTGATTTTTCTTGTGCAGCAAGATAAGTATATAAATATGTATACATATATTTTTACCATGTTTAACATATATTGGGTTACTTGCCATCTAAGGAAGAGGATGGGAGAATGGGGGGGAGGGAATTAGAACACAAGGTTTTGCAAGAGTTAATGTTGAAAAATTATCCATGCATACGTTTTGAAAATTAAAAAGCTTTAATAAAAAATTAATTTAAAAATAAAAGTTAAATTTAAATTTAAAAACAAAAAGAAGTTCCTCGCATTGCTAAGCAGTAAAACCTTTGATATAGCATCACAAATGACTTTGCCTTAAAACAACACAGACTTGAAAAATAAAAACAAATATTCAGTTATTTAAAGGAAAAAAAAGTAACCTGCCCAAGAAAACACAAATAAATATTTGAGTTCTTCCTGGTTCCATCTGGTCTTCACCACTACCTTTCTGAATGATAGCACCTATTTCTTCCCAAACCAAAGAATATAAGGACAAACAAATCAAAACTTAAAAAAGACTTTTTCATATTTACTTCTGGAAAATGGAACTTGTGAAAAGGAGAAAACAGACAAAATTGCTAGAAAAGCAACTTTCCAACATAATAAACCAGCTCCTGAGCTATCACAGACATAAATGGAATAACTTTTCCACATCATAATGCAAGTTCAAAAACCCAAATGTATTTCAAGCAGAAAGCACTTTTCAAACCCCAAATATTTGGAAGAAAAAAAATTATCTGAGACATCAGTAGATTCTAAACACAGCTGTGTTTGTCCACACCTCCTTCTGGCCAAGCAGTTTGATTTGAACTGGCAATTTTGAGGTGAAAGACTCTTATATCCAATTACTCAGTCTTCCAGATTTTCCAATTTTCACGTGTTATTATTTTTAATGTTGAATATAGTAAATGTGCCTTCTTATTACATTTTCCAACTGACCGCATGATTTTAATAACCCTAGAGATTCACATGAAGTATATTTTTGGAGAGTTCTAGAGTCTGTTTACATTCCAGAATGGAAAATGTGAAGCAATCTGCTCTGGACATAGACTACTACTCCCTCTGGCTGGAGTGCATTTCCAGAGTGCAAGAAACTTTCAGTCCACTAAGGAATAAGTTGCCTTTTCCTCCCTCCACTGTAGATTAGTCCCATGGATTTCCTGAGAATTTATGAGCATCTCAAAGGGGAAGTAGGAAAAAGGGGCCACTCTATAGGTTCATCTAAGTATGGGAGAGCACATGGTGTAGCACCTGAGATTGACACTGGAAATCCACCAGTGACCTGGCTGCATGGGCCCACCTCACTGAGGCTGAGGAAGATTCCTCTCTTAGCCCCATCAGCTTGTCCCTTGCCAAGGCCTGAGGGTATAACTGACTGAGCATCTTTGCTCTCCAATAGATAACAACAAAAGCCATTATCTCTCTCCCCGCCCGGCTGCCAAGTGCAGGGTCCAGGATTGCGTGGAGTTTGCTGTTTCCATAGCAGCGCTGTTTAGCAGGACTGTTTTGTTCTGGCCTGCAGTGCACACTGAGAGGACCAGATAAACATTATAGGAATTGACTTGAACAACCAAAGGTACTCAGCCCAGCATCTCAGGGAAGGCTTCGACCTCTCCGAGTCCGGTGCAGAAGTACAGGACAGCAGGGCTTTTCAAGTAAAGCTCTGAAACAAGTGATTTCTTCAAAGCATGAGCCAGTCAGGAAGGACCATGAGAAGCCGGATCCCTCTGACTACTTTTTGCATTTCCCAGCAACTTCTGAGAAGCCCTGAGTGGAGTAAGAAGTCGCTGCTGAATTCAAAGTACTTAACGGTTCATAGACCAGAAAGAATCTCTGTGTTGTCAAAGCGGGCATGGGGAGGAGACCAGCTAGATCTCCAACATCCAGGAGCAGTGCTTCCTTCCCTGCCATCTTCAAGACTGATGGCCTTCTGCTAGCCCTGCGTCCCACAATGTCACAAAGGCCTCTGACCTCTGGCACTACCCCCTCAGACACCTTACATGCTGCCTCCCAGGGGTTGCTCAGAACACTTTTATCCAAGTTGTACCTGCCCTACACCCAATTAAATTTGCCTCAAGCTAGAATCCTTAGTTATGGCTCTGGGAGCTAGGACAGAGGTATTATTATAAATTTATTCTACTCTTTTAAAAAATCTTTTTTGATCTTTTTTTAAATACATGCAAAGATAGTTTTCAATGTTCACCTTTGCAAAACCTTATGTTCCAAATTTTTCTCTCTCTCTAGCCCCCTCCCCTAGATAGCAAACAATCCAGTATAGGTTAAACATGTAATTCTTCTAAATATATTTCCATATTTGTCAAGCTGCATAAGAAAACTCAGATCAAAAGGGGGAAAATGGGAAAGAAAAAAAATAAACAACAACAAAAGATGAAAATACTATGCCTTGATCTACATTCAGTCTCCATAGTTCTCTCTCTGGATGAGGGGGCATTTTCCATCACAAGTCTATTGGAATTGCTTTGAATCATCTCATTGTTAAAAAAAAAAAAAAAAAAAAAAGAGCCACGTCCATCCAAGGTGATCATCAGATAATCAATCAGATAATCAATGTTCTCTTGGTTCTGCTCACTTCGATCAGCATCAGTTCATGTAAGTCCCAATAATGGTCCTACTATTGGTGACCTTATTCCTCCTTACCTAGCTCTGGGAGACTGATCTCCTGTGGGTGAGAGTGGATGACAAGGATGCTTTTTAAGCATGTGATTTCTGTGTTGAATCCTTTGAGTTTTTCCATTTGCTACTTGGATATTTAGCAGGAAACGCTCTAGCCCAATCTTTAGAGCTGTAGCATAATCAGAATGTTGTTTTTAGTGGTGTTCTAACCCCTTTTGGAGGTTTTCTTGGCAAAGATAATAGAGTGATTTGCCATTTCTTCCATCTTCTTCCATTTCTTTCATTTTATAGATGAGGGTTAATGACTTGCTCAGGCTTGCATAGCAAGGAAGCATCTGAGGCCAGATTTGAATCCAGGACTTCCTGAGGCCATGATTGACACTCTATCCACCCCATCACCTAGTTTTCTTATAGCCAGAATAGAATAGGTTTAATTCACTTTGAGTCATTTCTTACCTTGTCATAAAAGCTAAACCAGCCTCCTTCCTTTTTACCTTGAACATACTAAATAGGGACAGCAGCTTGTTGGTGTTATTATTCTTGCCTATGTAAGGTAGAGGGGATTCCCTTAGATTCTGAGTTGGAAGACCAAGATTTAAATCACAATTTCAGTATTTTCTTACTATGTGACTATGGAAAAATCACTAACCTCTCTGAGTTCAGATTCCTTATCAGCAAAATGGGAATAACATTTGCACTATCTTTCTCACAGGTTCATCTAGGAAATGGCTTTGTAAACCTGAAAATGCTATAGAAATCATATACCTTGACATTTTAATCATGTAATAATAATGACAATTTATGTAAAGCTTTGCTGTAATGGATATTATCTCATTTGATTCTATCAAGAACACTGTCTTACATTTTAAAATAGCATTAGTGACTCCATTTTGCCTTTATCCACCATTTTGTGAAGCTATATTTCAGCTGCTTTTAAGTCATCTGATTTTGGAGAAGTCACAAGGCTATTCTTCTCCCAAACACCCAATTTAAGAAATTTCACAAAATGACCCCCTCTCCCTCTCACCTACCTCAGTGTCTCCCCATGCCTTCCCCCAATGAGAAACCAGATGTCTCAATCTCTATAATCCCATCTTTCCTATTTTTTACTCACTCCGAAATGTATATTAATTATGTAGAAACCAAGCTTCAGGGTCCTTGGCTACTGAGAGCCTTGCTAGTAGTTTGTTTTGCAACCACATGCCCTGCTAAATAAATCATTTATCTAAATGAAACTCGGTTTCTTTTTTTTTCCCCACCACAATAAACATGAGATAAGTGCTATTCATTTTACTCACAGACTCACAGAGATTAGTCAAGTGGCTTGCCAATGATCACAGAGCTAGTCAGTAGGAGAGAAAGAATTTGAACTTACAACCTTCTGCTCCCAAGGCTAAAGCTTTTGCCACTATTCCACAACACTTCAGATACACAGAGAGAAATGGAACTGTTCCATTTTACTCCTTCTTGTCCTATGAGACAACTGATAATGACATGTCATGTTGCATCTGTGTCTGACCAAAAATGGAACTGGATCAGCAAACATTCTTTCCTGGCTGATTTGCATGTATGATACATTTGGATCTTTGATTGATGACCTCACCTACATCTGACATTTTAAACTAGCCAAGAAAAGTCTCAGATTTATCCTAGAATTTAAAGGAAACATTTCACCTTTTGGTGAATGTTGAAAACTATCTTTGCAAGTATTTTGAAAACAAAAAGCTATTATTAAAAAAAAGAAAAAGATAATCTTTCATTATTACTATCCATTGGGAGATTTAGATTTTACTGTAAAATATGAAACAACATCACACAAATAAATAGCTACAGGTTATGAATAGCACAATTTGCAGACATCCTATATACATTTAAAAGAAATAACATTTTTAAATGTTCCTCATTGTCAAGCATCCTACATTGCTTCCTGGAAAGATGTTGACTTCATGACCTCAGCCCCAGCTCTGAGTAGGTAGGTAACCTGGACACTAGACTCAGAGTAAATATACCTGTAGAAACAAAGGTCAATGAAAGAAAATATCGATATCTATATTTAAAGACTGGCATCTTTAATTATCTCCACTGACAAACTGCTGGCACACTTACCTGCTTGACTTATTAAAAAAAAAAGTTTGAGAAGAGGAGTCACTAAAGTAGCAAACCACAGCACTCTGTGCTATTCTGGACCAACATCAAAAAAGGGAAAATGATCATGACCTTCTCCAAGTACTTTGCAAAGATGAAATAAACACAATATTCATATTTAATAGCATCAGCACCACAATCAACATCAAAGAGGGACTTGATTCAGAGTGCCTAAAGAAGGAAAGAACTTGAAATCAGGAGATGTGGGTATAAATCCTACTTTTGATACTTGCTAACCAGCAAATTGCTTAGCTCTCCAAGCTTGAGTTTCTTCATCTTTAAATTAAGAATAATTATCATTATGCTACTTGCTTAAAAGAAATGATTATTAAATAATTATGTCTTAATATTGGGGAGACTCTTTTTTCCCTCTGTCTCATTTTAAGATTAGGCTAAATATTAGTTCTCTGAAGGACAAAGCAGATGAAGAGATGATGTCTTAAGAGTCATTAAGCACACACACACACACACACACACACACACACACACACATCCCCAACTAGAGAACATTACAAAAAATTTAATCTAAAATGAATTCTCACCTATTGTGTTCCACTCAGGCAAGCTAGATTGCCCAGACTAGGTGTAGACTAATTTAAAATGACATAATTAGTCTTGGTTCCCAGCCCCTGTTTAGAACAGCTCCACTTCTCATTATAATATTCTTTCTCTCGTTAATATATTAACCAATTCTGATTGGTCATCCTCTTCTAAGAGCATATAAGCATTGAGTAGGTTCTATGAGAGATCTTTGACATTCAAGAGTGCCACTGACCTTTTTATTAATTATTAATAATAATAAATATATATAATAAATATAAATAATAAAATGATTGATTACACGAAAGTCTTATCTCTTACACTTTTTATATGTCACATACTACATAGGCTAGCAAAGAATGATGATGTACATGTCATTGTAGGACTGAACTTAGTCTACCTAAATTCAGAGAGGACTATCAACAAGTTAACTGATGAACCACGTCAACTCTTGAAGATTGTCTATCAAGTCACACACAAAGGATTCAATTTATGCCAGTGGAGGAAATATCCACATCCATCCCTATGATGTGACCTTGGACTTCCTCGGTCCTCAGTCTTCTCATCCATAAAATTAACAGTTCTAAATCAGGAGTAATTAATAACAGATAAACCTGTGGACATTTTAAATATCTTGATAGCTATATTTTAATATCATTGTTTCCTCTATAATCATACATATATTTAATTTAATGCATTCAAAAACATTATTCTGAGAAGGGGTCGGTATGCCTCACCTGATTGCCAAAGGGATCCTAGAAGCAAAAAAGATTGAGAGCTCTTGGTCTAGATCATCTCTGAATTCTCTTTCAGTTCTAAATTAATGAACCTTTGACCACAAAAATCAGATCAAATATCAAAGTCCTGGGGCAGTTAGGTGGTGCAGTGAAGAGAGCACCAGCCCTGAAGTCAGGAGGACCTGAGTTCAAATCTGGCCTCAGACACTTAATGCTTTCTAGCTGTGTGATCCTGGACAAGTCCCTTAACCCCAATTGCCTTAGCAGAAAAAAAAAAAAAATTGAAGTCCAAAACTCATATGGTTGTTGCACAGAAAAACACTTCATAAGTTATTATTTTTATGAAACAAAATACATAGAGGCTGATAAGACATGTAATGTGGGCTGGCCTATATTTCATTGATAAAGGGAGTTTCATTGTACCAATGAAAATAGCAACATATGTTCTTAGAAAGTAGCCTAGAGCAGAGGTATCAAATTCAGCCCTATAGAAAACAAGTGTCCATAACATTTCCTAATATGGCCAGAACTAGATGAAAATGTATTTGAGAAATGTTTAATTCTTTACTGCCACACACAAAAAAAGAACTGCTATAAATATTTTTACACATGTGGGTCCTTTTCCTTTTTTTATGCTCTCTTTAAGATACAGAGTTAGCAATGATATTGCTGAATCATGGAGTATGCACAATTTATGTCACTTTGAGCATAGTTCCAAATTGCTTTCCAGAAGAGTTGATCAGTTTATAATCAGGACCTTATTCTTTTCCTACTTGTGGCTACCGATTCATCAAAACTGAACTAAGTTTAGGGCTTAGCTAATTAAAGTCTGCTCAGCCAGGGAGGTTGCTCTTTTTAATCCATTAGAAGATGTTTAAATAACATAAAGGAATCAGGGAGGTATTATTAAAGTTAGTTTAATATCTCATTAGTGCTTTATAATATATTCTAGACTTTTTGGATTGAGGGATTGATCAAAGGGATTGATTTTGAAAATAAATCAAGAGAGAGAACACAATAAAAACTGGGAGCTTCAAGGAAGGCTTCTTCAAAAAAAGTAAAGATAAAGATTTTAAGAAAAAAGAATAGTATTTTCCAAGTAAAGAAGAATGGTTTGTATCAGTCCACAGAAATGAGAAATAATATCCAAGTTCAAGAAAACCAAATAATGTACTTTGTATGCTTTATAAACTATGTGATGGGGAATAATTTGAATTAAGACTAGAAAAATTGGTTAGAGCCACTCCCTGAAGATGATCAGAGAGAATTTCAAACAAATGCCCTTTAAGAGATAAAGATTAGGTTGACTCAAGAATCGACTTCACAGGCCCATCTGGAGAAAGTTTACCCCCTCACCTTCCACCCCTAGTCAATGAGCATAGATAGTCACAAACATACAGATAACAAATAGGAGAGAAAATACAGACTGCTTCTCTGATTTTCTTCCCATGGATCAGCATACTATGAGACACACAGAAATATGTCCACATCAGAAATGTCTCCTGGGGAACCTAAACAATATAATCAATCCTTCTATATCCAGTGGGATTTTCTGAGTCTAAATCATTTTCTACAAATAAAGGAATATAATATGTTAATATATGTTAGATATGTGATATATATTAACATACATATGTATAATTGATATATTTATATTACATAATCACACACATATGTATGTTGAGCAGTCTAACAATTATTCCTAATTCTCTCTTCCTTTGATCTCTCCACGCAACAATTATACTGTACAGCTACATAGCATAGCCCAAATGCCCCCAGCTAGGTCATTTTCTCAGGGCATGCTTCTGGCTGAATTATATGCTACCAGCTCCATCATCAAGTCATGAACAGAAAAGGGGAAAAAACTCAACTGAGAATGAGAAAAGCTGATTATATCATTAGCTTGTTATGTGATCTTGGCTAAATCATGTCATTGATTTGATCTTATTTTTCTTATCCATAAAATGAGAGAACCCAATGAACTGACCTGGAAAATGTCTTCCAAACAAAAGGTCAAGAATTTCAAGGGAATTCATGAAAAAATAATGCCAATGAAGATGGCCTCGCTATGCTAGACCTAAAACTATATTATAAAGCAGTAGTCATCAAAGCCATTTGGTACTGGCCAAGAAACTAGTCGATCAGTGGAACAGGTTAGGTTCACAAGGCAAAATAGTCAATAACTATAGCAATCTAGTGTTTGGCAAACCCAAAGACTCCAGCTTTGGGAATAAGAACTCACTATTTGACAAAAACTGCTGGGAAAATTGGAAACTGGTATGGAAGAAAGTAGGGCTCGACCCACACCACATACCAAGATAAGATCTAAATGGGTTTGTGATTTAGACACAAAGAGTGATATAAGCAAATTAGAGGAACATAGGATAGTTTACTTCTCAGATCTGTGAAAAAGGAAGGAATTTTTGAACAAAGCAGAACTGGAACTCGTAATTGAACACCAAATAGATAATTTTTATTATATTAAGTTAAAAAGGTTTTGTACAAACAAAACTAATGCAGACAAGATTAGAAGGGAAGCAATAAATTGGGAAAACACTTTTACATTTAGGGGTTCTGATAAAGGCCTCATTTCTAAAATATATAGATTGACTCAAATTTATAATAATTCAAGCTATTCTCCAATTGATAAATGGTCAAAGAATATGAACAGACAATTTTCAGATGAAGAAATTGAAATCATTTCTAAATCATATGAAAAGATGCTCAAAATTACTATTGATCAGAGAAATGCAAATTAAGACAACTCTGAGACACCATTATACACCTCTGAGATTGACTAAAATGACAGAAAAAGATAATGATGAATGTTAGAGGAATTGTGGGAAAATTAGGACACTGACATTGCTGGTGGAACTGTGAACGGATCTAGCCATTCTGGAGAACAATTTGGAACTAGGCTCAAAAAGTTATCAAATTGTGCATACCCTTTGATCCAGCAGTATTTCTACTAAGCTTGTAAAGGAGGGAAAGGGACCCACATGTGCAATAATGTTTGTGGCAGCCCTTTTTGTAGTGGCTAGAAACTGGAAGCTGAATGTATGCCCATCAGTTGGAGAATGGCTCAATAAGTTATGGTATATGAACATTATGGAATATTATTGTTCTGTAAGAAACGACCAGCAGGATGATTTCAGAGAGGCCTGAAGAGACTTACATGAACTAATGTGAAGTGAAATGAGCAGAATCAGGAGATCATTGTACATGACAACATCAATATTAGATGGCGATCAATTCTGATAAACGTGACTCTTTCCAACAATGAGATGATTGATGCCAGTTCCAATGATCTTGTGATGAAAAGAGCCATCTACATAGAGAGGGGACTATGGGACCTGAGCATGGATCATAACATAATATTCTCACTCTTTTAGATGTTGTTCACTTGTATTTTGTTTTCTTACTCATTTTCTTTCCTTTTTTATCTGATTTTTCTTGTGCAATAAGAGAGTTGTATAAATATGTTTACACATATTAGATTTAACATATTTTATCATGTATAACATATATTGGATTGCTTGCCATCTAGGGGAGGGGGTGGGGGGAAGAAGGGGGAAGAAGCTACGCAAGAGTCAATGTTGTAAAATTATTCATGCATATGTTTTAAAACAAAAGCTTTTTTTAAAAATAGAACAAAATAAAATGGGAGCTTCTAGAGAAGATAATACTCATCCTAATCAATCAATAAATCAATGAGCATTTTTTTCTTTTCTTCCAAAAAAAAAAAAGAATAAAGAGATTCTCTTCTATTTCTAATGTTTCATGATTATTCACATTATTCACAAGGTGCAGTTGTTGGAGATGACCTCTTGTAATCCTTAGAGTAAAGGATTTGAAATTAGGAAGATGAGTTCAAATTCTACCTTAGACATTAAGTAGTAACCATCAGTAAGTCACTTACTATTTTGGAGCAGCTGAATCCTCATCTGTAAAATGAAAATAATAATACCTGGAGTAGCTATCTTCTAGGGATGGTAAGATCTACTAAGAAAAGGAATTAAATTATTTTTAAAACTTTCATGCACCATCCAAAAAAAAATCACGTATTACAGTTGAAAAGGACCCAATCTAGACCAGCCAAAAGGAATCCCCTCTACAACAGAAGGGTTCATCCAATTTGTGCCCAAAGACTTACAAAAAAACAACAACAGGAAAATCTCTTCCTCCTGAGGGATCCTATTCTTCTTCTGGACAACTCTAAATATTAGGAATGTTTTCCAATTTTCATCTTTGTGACTTGCACCCTTCACTCCTGGTTCTGTCCATGTATCTCTATGACATAATGCTTTGGGTTAAGTTTGAGATTCTAAGGTTCTTTAGAACAAAGTACCAAGCTCAAGACAGAGTCAGCAGAGAGAATATAAAAGCAACTCTATTTATTGAGAGGAAAAACAATAAGGAGCAGTCAGGGACAATGGAAACGACTGCATTGGGGGATAAAGGCTGGTAGATTTTTATAAGGTTCTCCTCTGGGTCAAGCAGGACCAGACACTGTGGAAACGTGGGCCAGGAGATTGATGTTAATTCATTCTGGGGAGTGGGGAGCGAGAGTAGAGGAGGGATCAGGGAGCCTCTGGGAGGATGACAGTGACTTAATATTCAAACTCTCCAGGAGCAGGAAAAGGGGCTTTCTCTATTACTGTACTCCTTGCTTTATCAGAGTGGGATGTGAGTGTCCCCACACAAACACCTTCTTCCCTTAATGGTTAGAAGACTATTGAGGTTCTTATTATCCATGTGCCATTCACATGTACATATTACATGTGTATACATATACTATATATATCATGTTATATTAAAATTGTTACATTGTGCATATATAATACATATATTATTGTTACATTATGTAAAAACAATCTATAAAGTGCTAGTTTAGATGATGTTTATTGTATCATAGATGAAGAAACTGAGTCAAATCAGATACCGTATGACAATCTCTTTGCTAAATTGTAATGCCTGTGACAGGAATGTCACCTTAATGCACAGATCTGCTTTGTGCTTCCACTTAAATTCTTTTATCCCTGATAATACATATTAACATACATATTTATAATAGATATGTAATACATATACACACACATATGTATGTTGAACAGTCTAACAATTATTCCTAATTCTCTCTTCCTTTGATCTCTCCATATAACAATAATACTGTACAGCCACATAATAGCCAAATGCCTTTAAAGTAGAAGTAAGGCTTCTCTTGGGAAGCACAGCCTTGTCAAAGAGCCAAGGACCTGAGATTTTACCATAACAAGAACACCTTCCACAATTCAGATCATGATCCATCTACAATTAATCATTTAAGTGTGACTTATAAAGGCTCAGATGCACTTCTGTCCAGTCAGTCAATATCAGAGTTAGTATTTGAATTCAAGTCTCTGTCTCTCTCTGTGTCTCTGTCTCTGTCTCTCTTTCTCTCTCTATGTCTACCTCTGTGTGTCTCTCTGTCTCTCTGTCTCTCTCTCTTCCTCTCTGTCTCTCTCTGTTTCTCTCTCTCTGTGTGTCTCTCTGTCTCTGTCTCTCTCTCTTCCTCTCTTTCTCTCTCTCTCTCTCTTCCTCTCTCCGTCTCTCTCTCTGTTTCTCTGTCTGTCTCTGTCTGTTTCTCTGTCTCTGTCTCTGTTTCTCTGTCTCTGTCTCTGATTCTCTCTCTGTGTGTCTCTCTCTCTTTCTTTCTCTCTCTCCTCCTCCAAGCCCAAATGGGCACTTTACCCACTGCCACCCTTGACAAAAGTAGCAAATTCACCTGTAGGAGCACTTCTGTTATTAGCAGGCCAGCAGACGATAAAGGGTCAGAAAGAACCAGGAGATAAGGTGTGAGCACCCCCAAAAGAATCCTTCTTTAAAACAGCTAGCTAGTTTAGTCTGGTAGCAGCTTCATTTATTTGGCAGTAAAATATCCTCTCTGTCATCAGCTTCTGAGTCGAAATCAATCTAGAAATACAATGTTAGGTCAATAATGACCCACTCCAGGCAGATAAATCAGTGTTTACTTCACTATGAGCAAAACTGACTCCCACTTGGGCCCATTTTCTCGACGTATTATGGCTCCCAGGCCGTAGCACGGAGATCTTGGGGGATTGTTTGTGGCCAGCGCTAACTGCTTTCAGGAGAGGTCCTGTTGTGGGGGACCGGCGGGGGGCGGGAGGGACGGAGGGGCGGAAACTGCCAGGACCGGTGTGTGGTATTGAGCTCTCAGGCCTAGTAACAGAGACGATGCATCTTCACTGGAGAAAAAGGACAGAAGAAAGAGACGAAACCAATCTGTCACTTAAGGCAAAGCCGGATTCTGTGGCAACACCAGCCTCGCACTGGGACTGATCACCACCAAGATGGCACCTCCCCACGGACTACCGGGTGGCGTATTAGAAATAAATGCCCACTGGTTTCCAGCCTGCATTGCTGCGGAGGGTAGATTACGCCTCAGTGCCTCGGGCACCCACTCAGCACCCCACAGAGAGCCGCAGCCCCCTGCGCCTCCGGGAGGAGCTTTGCCTCCTGCCCCACAGCCTCCTAGGGAAGGAAAGGCAACCCAGCACTAAAAACCCTTGGAGGGCCGGACCGGGGCGCCAATCGCGTCCGCTTCGACCCGGCTGTGTTCTAGACGACTCAGGAGGCGGCAGCAGGGCCTGCATGCGGATGGCTCACTGACCGGGAGGCCCGAGGGTACATCTTCCTCCTGAGGGCCCTTCTCAGGAGCACGGGCTTATTTCCAGGAAAGCAGCTCAATTGTCCTCACTGCCCGTGCCTAGGGCTCCAAAGCTGCCCCAGTGTGGGTTCGGATCAACAAATCATCTTTAAGTATTAAATATAAAAAGAATGAGGGGCTCTTTTTTTTCTACTTGTCCTGGGCTTTGTCTCAGTGTTAAAATTAACCTCCATGTGAATATTGTTTCCTTTCTCCCTTTGTGTTTCTGTCTCTCTCTTTATCTCTCATTCTGTCTCTGTCTCTGTCTCTGTATGTTTCTCTCTTTGTCATTTTGTCTCTCTCGCTGTCTCTGTCTCTGTATTTCTGTGTGTCTCTGTCTCTTTGTCTTTCTCTGTCTTTCTGTCTCTGCTTCTCTCTGTGTCTCTGTCTCTCTCTATCTCTGTGTGTCTCTATCTCTCTGTGTGTCTGTGTATCTCTTTGTTTCTGTCTCTGTTTTTGTCTTTGTGTATGTGTGTATGTGTCTCTGGCTCTGGCTGTGTGTGTGTGTGTGTGTGTGTGTGTGTCTCCCTCTGTATCTCTCTCTGTCTCCCTCTGTGTGTGTATCTGTCTCTCTCTCTTTCTCTCTTACTCCTTCCTCTCCTTCCCCCTCTTTCTCTCCCTCCTTCCCCCCTCCCTCCCTCTCCCCTCTCTCCTCCTCCCTCTGTCTTTCTCTCTGTCTCTCTCTGTGTCTCTGCCTCTATCTCTCTGTTTCTGTCTTTCTGCCTTTCTCTCTCCCCCTCTCTCTCTCCTGATTGAAGGGAGCCTTTTCCTATTACAGTGATGAAGACAATGAAACCCTTGTCCTAATGAGGTGATGAAGAATGCTATCCACATTTTGACAGAGATGTGAGGGTCTAAATACACAAAATGAGACAAATTTTCGTACATGGCCACCATGGGAATTTATTTTATTTAACTACCCATATTTGTTACGAGATTTTTTTCTGAGAGCTGGAGCAGGAGATGGAGGAGAGAAAATGCTTATTAATTTGAGGGGGGAAATTTTTTAAAATAAATCAAGTGGCTAAAAGCAAGCAAGCATTCTTTTTCTTAGGTGTAACACTAGCACCCTCTCTTGGAAAAGAGGTGAATAAACACCTCTGAAGCCTAGGAGCGCTCAGCCCTGAGTATCTTTGGAAACTGACATACAGACATCTTCCCATCTCTGGGCAAACACAGAGAGTGTTGTTAAAATGAATAAATTATTAAACCACAAAATTGTTTATTGACTACCCTTTCATCATTTATTTAGTTATTAAACACACTTTGCCTGAAAGCCTGATTGGCAGTCCTAAGCTGAGATATATAAACAAACACACACACACATACACACACAGATAGTTAAATCCACAGACAGAAATCTATCTCTTCCACTCCACCTCTGATGGCCCAATGAGTCCTGCACATTGTCCTTGTCTTGCTACAAGGCACTTTCAATCTCTTTTGTCAGACCAGGGTCAGAGGCCTATTGTGTTTTGATGACTTTATCAATTCTCCAGCAATAGACTCTAAATGGGGAAAAATGCCTCCTGCTTCCTCATCACTATTTAAGCTCCCTTATACAGTTTGCCAAGAAACGATGGAGAATTATTTGTATAATGTTCTGTCAGTCTAGCATAGCTCAAGATAGCAACATAGAGTTGAGTGAAAAGGAGGGGGGAAATTAATGATTTTTATTATTCTCTATTCCATACATCAGGAAACAGGCGACATTCTTACTAAGACATGTCCTTCCATATCAGAATAGCCAAAGGAAGAAATGTCACCTGAACTATTCAGGATGACCAAGACTGTAAAAAGTGTCTCTTGTAATCATGGTAATAAAGCTATCTCTGCACCTTTTGGGCAATATGATGTCAAATGGTACAGTGAGAAGCTGTGTGTCTTGCCCAGAAAGGTAAATTTCTGAGTCTGAAGCAGTGATTCAGATAGAAAGAGATTATATAAATCTATACAGATCCAGAGGATAACCTGCTTTTAAAAAAAAAAGTCACTTTCACTGAATCACAGGAGCTCAGAGGAGAAGGAAGTTTGGATGTCCCCTAATTCAGCCCAAATCTCCACAGGTTTGAGGCAAAATTGCTTCTCTAACTGCAGTCACAACTGGTAAACTAACCTCTAGTTAATGTTTCCCATAATGAAAAGCTCACTACCTTCCAAACCAATCCATTACATTGTAGATAGCTCTATTAGAAAGTTTTTCCAAGCTGAAATGTATCTCTATACTTTCTACTCTTTGCTCCCAGTTTTGCCCTCTAAGACCCAGAGAAAACAAATCTAAACCCTCCTCACAGGACAGACTATTTACCTTTGAGATCCATGGAAATCTATAGAGGAGTTTTAAATGCACAAGGGACAAGAAAAAAATAAAAGCTCTCAAAGACAAAGACCCTTGGGAGAGATCAGAGCTGGCAATATAATGAGAACAAAATAATCCAACAGGTGCATGGGAGAGAGCACTGGACATGGAATCAAAGGAACTGGGTCTGCCACTTATTATTTTTAGGAACTAGGATAAAACAACACACATATCTGGACCTCAATTTCTCTATCAGTAAAATGAGGATTATGGCCTCTAAGGTTCTTACCACTCTAAATCATTGATCTTGTGGTGCCAGAGACAAATATAGGAACACAAAAAGACTGTCCCATCATCCTCCACTTCAGGAGAGCAAATTTAAGTACCATGACTAGTTCCATAATTAGAACAGAAAGTAGCAGAATAGTTCTTCTACCTCACAAGTCATTTGGATATTCTGCAATGACCTGGGTAGTAGTGATTTCCTGGGATATTTAGATAAAACAATGAACATTTGACCTGAGTGCCTGCCTTTTCTGTCCTCATTTGAATATTCCCTTCCTAGAAATAACTAATACAATGTTATCCATTCTCCAATAGCTCTGGAATTCTAATCTGGCCTTGAAATTTGCAAGATATTAATAAATTGCATGGATAAAAATGATTCTTAAACAACTTCTAAAAGCAAAGTGACTCAATTAAATTCAAAAAACATATTAACTGGGGACAGCTAGGTGGCACAGTGGATAGAGCACCAGCCCTGAAGTCAGGAAGACCTGAGTTCAAATCTGACTTCAGACACTTAATACTTCCTAACTGTGTGACCAGGCAAGTCACACCTCAAGTTAAACCTCAATTACCTCAGCAAAAAAAAAAAAAAAAATATAAATAGTTATATATATATATATATATATATATATATATATATTAACCACCTACTCTATTGTTGAGCACTAAGCTAGGGAATGAACAAAGAAAAGCAAAACTGGAAACATTACCTGCCTTTAAGGAGCTTACATTCTACTTGAATTCAAATTCTTTTGTATACAGACATGGGTGCAACAAGGTAAAAATACAAAAGAAATAAAAGAGTCTTAAACTAAAACTTAAGTTCCAACTTTGAAAAATGGGCATTATGGGGGCAGGGATGGTTTCTAGAAAAATTCAGCCATCTCTGTTCAATATTCCAGATATCATATATGATTTCTGTGGGGTTTTTTACTTCAAGGCAAAAAAAATAAAAAGTTTTAAGCTCTAAAAAAGTCCCATCGATAGAAAAGGATTGAAATATTACTTTTCATGGAGAGATTTCTTCTACCAGTAACTGTCTACCTATCTAAACTAATCAGCATTTACCAAGTGTCTATCATCATAACATCAGAGCTCTTTTCATTATTTTTATCAGTAAAATCGAGGAGGCTGACACTGGCAAGTGCTTTGAATTTTCAGACCAGAAATGTTAAGTGGAAGGAGGTATTATTATACTCCCCCACTCATTTCCCCGGTCTACAAGTCATTCTTAGAAGAATCATGAATGTTGGAAATAGATTAGAAAGCTGGGAGGGTGAAGTGGAATTTGGGTTAAATACTAGCACAGACAGCCCCAAATGATGCTTGGGTCATCTTTTTCAATAAAAGGCTTCTCCTCTACCAGACTGAAAAAAGGATTTTTTGATAAGGCCATCGACACAGCGGGCAGTAGCCAGAGCTTTCTCTCCCACCCTCTGTGGGGATCTATTAAACAAAAAGGAAATGGTAAGAGAGGCCGAGCATGTGATGAATGTCAGTGGCTGTTACTTTTTATGAAGCTCTTCTGGAAAGACCTTGACTATAGAATGGTGTATAACAAAGTAAATACACAAGTAAACAAACATCCACAAAACAGGGCTATTTGCCTCAATAGTTCTGTGGACTTGCTGAGGTTTGGTGACTCTGAAAGACTAGACAAAGTAAAATATGAACTTGTCGCCTGAACCGATATGCTGAACAAAACAAATAAGATTTGTAGTTTCTGTCAGAGAGCTCTGATGGATTAAGGAATTTGATTCTCCGCTTGCCAGTAGGGGTGAAATAATCCCCAAATCCCCAGTATCCCAGTCCATGCTTCCTAGAACTTTTATGGATGGTTTCAGGCTGATGTTGAATCAGTGAGACCAGGATCCTCCACAGACTTGTGATAAGAATAAAATGAGCCACAGGTGACTTTTGTTTTGTATTATTGGGGGTGTGAGCAGTGCTTTGTAACAAAATCTAAGACATGAGTCAGCAGGTAATAATAATGCCCCATGTTTGGTGCTTTTTTTTTTTTTTCAGAAATGTCCTGAAGCCTTTCAAAAACTTTAAACAAAATATATACATTCACTAGCTATTGGAATACAGCCATTTTTCAGGGTGAATAAAGGCAGTAGTTGTCTGCCAGAAAGTTAATATCTACTGAGAAAAGAAAATTATTTTATGTGCACACAAATTATTAAAAAATTCCATTTTTTATGTATTGAGTTCAGTTGGTAGTATTGTGCCCACCATTGTTTATAAAATAACTTTTTTAATGTCTTATTGATATTTTTATAGCATCATCATTTCCCAGTACCAACATCCAACAACAGAAGCCTTGGAATAGAATTAGGCAAACCAATCTCTTGACCACATCTGAAAACCTACATGTGTTTCCTTTCACATCCGTCATCTACCACTTGTTTTATAAAATAAAAGGTCTGTTTCATCCTCGTTTCTCTGGAGGCAAGACAGGTCATTGCATTGATATAAATTCTGAAATTATTTAGTGTTAAAAAATCTCTAATTCTCCCAGTCTCATGTCCTTTGTTAAGGGCCTAGGAATACTCATCCAAAAGATACAGGTGAATAACACTTTTGGAATAACTCCAAGTGTTTTATGTCTTAAAAGAGGGATCAAGTACCACTTTGAAAAAAACAAAGAATAAATGACAGAAACAAAAGGGTTAAAATAGCTGAGGACAGCTTGAAGGAAAATTTCAAGGGGGGAAGGAATAATCTTATCCTCTTCCTTGGAAACAGTGGGCAGTTACAAAGCCAGTTCTTTCTCCACTGACTGAATTCCTGAGACATTTTCCTTTTTTTCTATTTCTTTAATATTTTCCTTTTTTCCTTACTTACATGAAACAATTTTGACAGACTTTTTAAAAATTTTTAGTTCCAACTTAAACACTTTCTAGCCACTTACATAAGGGAACACATTTGGGGAGCCAGGACAATTGCTCCCATTCATCAGATACTAAGTAGGGCTCATGCAAAAGTCTTGTTCATTTGAGACTTTTAGCTTTATTTATGGTCTTAGTTTTCTTACAACACAGACATTTCCTAATTTATTTCACATACTTTTAATGAACAAAGAAAAACAGTTAAGAAAAATTTAAAAACTATCTCCAACAGCAGACTATACACAACTTTTCTCTCTCTAAGACTATCTCTCTGCTGGGAGAAAGGAAATATGTTTTCCAGGTTCAAGACTGGCTAATCACTACAATAAATTCAAAATTCAGTTTTCTTTTAATGTTGTTTCCTTTTGCATTCTTATGAACAATGTGTTTATCAATTTTCTGATTCTTTTTTTTCTCTAGATCATTTCCTTCAAGTCTTTCTAAATTTCTCTGCAGTCTTCATATCTATTCCTTCTTACACTGCAGCTATATTCCATCGTATTCGTTTGCCAAAATTTGTATTAGTCTAATTAATGGGCACACATTTTGTTTTCAGTTTTTTACTACCACCAAAAAAATACATATGCAAGGTCTTTCTAAATTTTACCATTTGGGGGATTTTTTTCAGAATTTAAATTTATGTTTTATTGATATATTTTTCCCATCACCATAAAATCATGTGTGTTTTGGGTTTTGCTTCTGCTATCTAGTTTCAATCTCTACATATCTCTTCAATCTCTTCAATCTCTCCTTGGCCAAATGTAACAAACACTCCCTCCATGTTTTAAATTTACTCTTTTCTCCAGTCAGGCTTATTCTTGGGAAAGCATCATTTTACATTTTTCTTGAGGAGATACTACTAGCCCTTCATAAATCACAGTGAGACACTTCATCCCAATATGGAATAATATAAAATCTGATTTTTAAAGAGTAAAGAATTCAGATTGGAACTGCTTCTTGGAAACATACTTGACTTATGAATAGAAAATGCTTAGAGACAAAATGAATCAAGGCTACTCCCCCTCTGAGGCTTTTTGAAGCAGGCAGCTAGCCTTATGGTTTACTTTCAATTAGGAAATTCATCTGGACAGAGTTTAGCAAATAAAAAATAAATAAATAAGAAAATAAAGCAATATATAGAATGCTTTGAAAAAATGCCTTCCTGATTTTTCAGCTAAACAAACCTTGATGTTTCAAGGTGCAAAGAACTGGTACAATATAATAGTGTGCTGGGCTCAAATTCAAGAAAAACTGAGTTTTAATCCCACTTCTATTTACTAATCCCACATTTATTTACTAAATACATAGACCTGAGCAAGTTACTTGTCTCCTTGTTTCCAGGATGTCTTCAGACAGGCTCACCAAGTCTCATCTGTAAAATCTTGACTAGGCTGCTCAGTACAGAGAATTCTCACACCAGAAGTTCCCTTATGCTGATAAAATCCCCTATCCTTTACACACTGTGCATACAGTGTTGGGCTGGGCACTGGGCTAACAGCAATTACTGAACCAAGTTAAAGTAGTCTCTTAGAAGTAATGCCCAAAGGGCTAGATCATAGAATCACAAAATTTAGAATTGGAAGTGACCTCAGTAGGCATCTAGTCCAAAAGCTGAGGTTCCTCTCAGCTCTCACTCCTCTGCAAATGTCAATGAAACGGCTCTAAGCAAAATTTTCAGAAAATGTTGAATGCCGATTAAATCAAAGAATAGTAAATATATGACGATAAGAATTCATTTTGACTTGTGTTTTCTCTAATTATTGTTGTATGACTATGAGTCACCCAGAGGACAGTGATACGTGATGGGGAGAGTATAAACAGGTTACTTTAAAAAATAATAATAAAGGATGTTAACAGACAAAAAATTTAAAAAAAAATGATGGGTTTCTCATGTGGTGAGATGGAAGGATGATGTATGGACAAGGAAGTGGGTACCCTTGCAATGATAGTCTAAATGAGAAAGGTCTACAACATGCTGCGTGGGCATCATGGGGCAAATTTAGAGGTGGTCCTGGACAAGTTACAGAGAATGGACAGGAATCCTCTGGGTTGAAAGTTAAATCATTAGTGGAACATGCAGGTAAAGAAGATACAAGAGCCTTTTGAATATACAAGTATTTCCTAATTTGAAAGGATTTTCCACCATTTCAAGTGATTTACCAAGAAGGATTATATACATTTCATCAGGGGCAGAGGATCATAAAGCTAGATTTATGGCGAATACCAAAGCAGCTATAACATTCTATTTTTGCAAAAATAATTTTATTAAAGTGATACAAAATATAACTGAGAGGAAGATTATATTTCTAACCTTAGAAGAGGTCCTGATAATATTCCTGTGGGTTGTGCTAGCAGTATGGGAAGCTCCCAGTGTCATGAATTTGATCTGGAGAGAGGCACAGTAATACTTTTTATATAAAATTGAGTTCTTTGGCTGAGAACTAGTTCAGCTACTAGGTCTTGCATAACAGATGGTTATGCATTGGTTGAGTACTTGATTGTCATACAAACATAAGGACAAATAAGGGGATTCTCATGGCTGAGTTCAGAAAAAGCTCACTACATGTCTAAAACCAAGAGAAAGCTCTTATTCAATTTATCTTGACATAAACTCTTCTGCAGAATTCCTTCTCTGCTATAAGTGATTATAGTGATATCAGAAAAAAAAAGTTTGAGGCAAGGTCTAATCCAACTGTCTTTTAGACTATCATGCTCTTTTACTCAAATAGAAAATCATCTTCACATTGTCTTAGTCTGAACTGTTATACTTTTTCTTAATTGCCTTTACATTCTTTTAATGAGGAACCGTAACAGTGCAAAATGTATTATCCAAGACTAACTGATCCAATATCTGTTAATCTCCTATTAATGAGGCATGTTTATTTTCCCCATTTTGTCCAGGTGCCAGTAATTATTTCAGCTTCCTGACAAGTCTTACTTCCCCTCTCCTCCAATATAATAATTCTTAACCCAGAAAAATGGACAGGTTTATCTTCAATTCACCTGAGATTTAATGGCAGAGAACTATAGTGAATTCTCCTCTATGAGTTCATTGCCTTTTTGAAATATACTATATGGTATTTATTGGTGTGTGCTGAGGTATTATCACCAGTAATTAAAACTAAACTGCTCTTGTTATGAGAAATACAGAGAGTGCAGCTGGGCAAAGCAATATACTATTGCTTATAGCATTGCTTTGCTAAGTCCCTCATCTGCCACAAGACTCCTTTTGCTCATATCCTCTAGCATTTATCTTTGGACTCTGGTGCTTTTGTCTGCAAGGTGACATCCCAACACTACCCAGTAGCAGCTTGCCCAAATGGGTAGCTTATCATTCCAATTAAAGATTTTGGTATATATAAAGCTATTAGGTCAGGGGCAGGGGGGCAGTGGGAGAGGAGGGGTGCTTTAAGACATTATTCATAGACAAATCAAAACCTAGAAGACAAATGGTTAGACACATCTTCCTCTTCTCTGTAGAAAAGTAGGAGACTACAGGGGGAAATGTTATACTATGATATCAGACACTACCATTTTGGTAGTTCATTTTTTTTCTTAACTACTCATCTTTTTTACAAGGGAGGCTCAATAAGGGATAGTGTATTGGAAAACTACTGGGGAATAAAAAGCAATAAAACTTTTTAAAAAATAATAGTGGAAGGTTTTTTTAATGACATTCACATTACAGTCACTAGTCAATTAAAACCAAAGCATCAGCCTCTACCACATACACCCCCAGAGAAATAAGTATTCCCAGGAGTTAGACACATTTAAAAAGTTTTTTTAATGTCGTGGTCAACCACAAAATTTCTTAATTACTAACTATAGGCCAGGCAGTAGATGTATTAAAAAAATGCTCTCCCTCAAGTAGCTTACATTTATAATGTAATTTTGATGAAAATTAAAGTCTTTTATCTCATTGTGGTGTGAAAATGATAGTGGATTCTCAAAAGTAATTCCAGGGAAGCACAAGTCCTCTGGCAAGTCCTAAAGACCCAAGAAGGCTTCAAATAAGACCTAGAGATCAACTATAAAGAACACATTATAGAAGGTTGTGTTAGGGGAGAGGGTGCCTAGGGGAATTATGAACTATTGCTGTACCTGACATGACCAGCTTGACCTAAACGGGCTTAAATAGCTGTGGTAGTGCTGGATAGGAAATCTTCAAGTTCACTTAAGATTGGAAACCCTTGTGGTTTCCTGTCACCTAAAATTATTATCATTAGCTAGCTAGAATTTATTTTTAACACTTTTAGATATTATAAAGATAGACACAGATATATAAATTATCTTTTGGTCAAAGTACAGCATGCTCTGAAGTCTATCATCCACGTATTTTTATTTTAAAAAATCATAATTTACTATGCAAGTTTCTAGGAAAAAAAAGATAAATTAATTTAAATTAATTACTTGGGGAGTGGTTTGGAAAAAGACACATGAACTTTAGGAATTATATGTTTTTTCAACCAAATGAACTTGGATAGTAAATGGTAGAATATAGAACTGAGCTCCATACGTATTCTCCCACCCCAAAGCCTCCTCAGCAGAGAAGCCATAACCACAGTATAATCCTACATAGTACACATCTAAAACTGATGAGTTTGAAGTAAGAAAGAAGGAAGGAAATATTATTTCGAGGACATTTGTGGTGATAAAGACAGGAAAGAATGTATAGTAATAAAAAGGCAAATTTGCCTGGCTATCAATTCTGAGCAAACCATTATTTATTTCTGTCATTGCTAAATACCCAGCCTGTCTCACAGCAGCAGAGGAGAGGAGCAGTAAGCCATGGGGCATTTCTTTGATGGGTTTTAGTTCCTGTAACCTCAGAGCAAAGACCTGGCCTTGAACTCGGTGGCTTCTCAATGCTTTCTTCACCGTAGCAACCCGGGGAAAGTTCAGAGAGATTCTTCATCATTTAAAAAAGATGGCAATCTAAAAAGAATATTTAAATTATGCCAAGGCTTCTTGCTGGCATGGTCCAAGGGCTGGCTCTTTTTTGTACTCCCATGCCCTCTGAGAAATAAAGTTCACATATAACAACCCTTCTCCCCCCAACACATATACTTTTCACCATGAAGATAAAAATAATGAGACAGACTGAGAGAGACACAGAAGTAGAGAGGGGAAAAAAAGGAAGGACAGAGATACAGAGAGACAAACGGAGAGGGAAACAGGGAGAAACAGAAACACAAAGAGGCAGAGAAAGAGAGAGAAACGGAGACAGAAAGACAAGAGGCAGAGAGACAGACAGACAGATAGACAGAGGTAGAGTGAGACAAAGACAGAGAGAGAGAAAGAGAGACAAAAGACAGAGAGACAGGGACAGGGAGACAGACAGACAGAGACAAAGACAGGGAAGGTGAAAGAGAGACAGAGACAGAAACAGAGAGTAAGAAAAACAAAGAGAGCGACAAAGACAAAGAGAGACAAAAGACAGAGAGACAGGGACAGGGAGAGAGACAGACAAACAGACAGAGACAAAGACAGGGAAAGTGAAAGAGAGACAAACAGAGAGTAAGAAAAACAGAGAGCGACAGAAAGACAAAGACAGAAAGAGAAACAAGAGACAGACAAGGACAGGAAGACAGACAAATAGACAGAGAGACAGAGATAGAGAGCAAGACAAAGAGAGTGGCAGAGAGACAGAGACAGAAAGAGAGACAAGAGACAGAGAGACAGGGACGGGGAGACAGACAGATAGAGTAAAAAAAAGAGTGAAAGAGAGAGACAGAGAGACAGGGAGACAGAGACAGAGAGACAGACAGAGATAGATAGTGAAACAAAGACAGAGAGAAGAAGAGACAGACACACAGAGAGTTTTCAATCCAGCTGCACACCTGTCTAAATTTCCCATTGCTAAAGGCTTGAACCCTGGAAAGATTGCCACAGGCTTTTCTCCTTTCTTTTAATGGGCTCTGAAGGGCTTCACTTTACCCAAGAAGTAATGAAGGTCTCTTGCAAATGGTGAGGGGAAAAATGTTCCTATTTGAAAGTAATTGAAAATATGTTTTGCAGCCACTTACAAAGCCTTTCCAAATAGCTTTCTTTTCTAATTAACTCAGAGCATCCACCAAGCTGTGAAAATTCACTGGAGAGAGAGTGACATCTAGTGACCAAACTAAGAATGTCTCTCTTCCAAAAATTTCACAATAATCTTTGGCCTTTTGAATCCTAAATTCAAAACAATCAGACTGTACCCCCTAGGAAACTCAGCATTCCGATAAGACAGCACTTGTTTTTTTATTGCCCAATAAATAGGATAATGGTATTACTCCAATAAAAAAAATTCTCTTCTGAAATGATCAATCATATCATTGAATCATGCATTTAAAAACAGAAAGGATCTTAGATCTTATCTAGTCTTATTCCCTCGTTTTCCAGAGGAGAAAAGTGAGACCTAGAGTACTGCAAGGAAGGGAAGGGGACCAGCATTTATTAAGTACCTACTGTATGCCAGGAATTGTGCTAAGTGCTTTCCAAATCTGTTTGATCCTGACATGACACTGGCCATAAGTGACAGAATCTAGATTTCAACTCAAATTCAAATAGATACTTCCTTTAGGGCTACTCTAGCCACATTTGCCCATCTTTTGTGACTTGCCCATATATTCACTAGAGTAGATATACCTAAATTTAAGGGGCCTTTCTCAAGTTTTCCTGATAGCTAAACATACCAAATGAGTATCACTATTAGATTAAAATAGGCTCAATTAATCACCTAAAGTCATGAGCAGGTGAACTCCTGCTCAAAATCTCTGATCTTAAGAACTGGGAGGACCAGGAAGGCAGTATATAGGAAGTGACACCTGATCTGTAAAAAAAAAAAAAAAAAAAAAAAAGGCTAGACATTTTTAAAATTTTATTTATTTTATTTGCAACTCATGGAACAAAACAAGCATTTCCATAACATAGTATGATTTTTAAAAAGATGATTGCAGATGAAACTGCAAATCTATGATGTATACCATGATATTCCCTCCAAATATATAAAGTTATCATGTAAATTTCTTTTTTCCCTCATCCCATCCTAGATGGGACATCTATTATTGGACATCAATAGATATATGTAAAATTATTCTAGGCATACTCCTGTTTGTCAATTAACATACAAAATATACTATATGTATATACATGTAATATTATAAATATATCAGTTAATATATGAGGTTAGACATTCTAAAAGGCAGAAGCAAGTAGGAAATGTATTCTAGACATTTGAGACAATTTAGCAAAAGCAAACAAATCACAACCTTCTCTGTAAGATACTTTTGATCCTTATCTTTCCATAAATAAAAAATCTACACAACCTGCTGAAGGTCTTCCTCAAATTAAACATTTTACATATGTTTTCTGTGCATTATATATACATATGTATGTGTGTGTGTGAATGTGTCTATATAGCTAAATACATATCAGGGATACCAATGTAACATCCAGACTGTCCATCTATTTTCTCTCATTCTCATTCTGTTAACCACTCACTTCTTTTTCTGGATTTACTTATCTATGGTGTCATCTCCTTGGATCACAGGACAGAATTTGTTTCACGACAGATCCAACCATTCTGGACAGCAATTTGGAACTATGCCCAAAAAGCTATCCAACTGTGCATTCCCTTTGACCCCAGCATTGTTTCTACTGGGCCTATATCCCAAAGAGATCTTAAAGGAAGGAAAG
This sequence comes from Myrmecobius fasciatus, assembly GCA_023553655.1. Lineage (NCBI taxonomy): Eukaryota > Metazoa > Chordata > Mammalia > Dasyuromorphia > Myrmecobiidae > Myrmecobius > Myrmecobius fasciatus. Next base: position 435,207 of record JAJPUD010000123.1, on the reverse strand, counting down.
GGCCCCACATGTGCAAGAATGTTTGTGGCAGCCCTTTTTGTAGTGGCAAGAAACTGGAAACTGAAGGGATGCCCATCAATTGGAGAGTGGCTGAATAAATTATGGTATATGAATGTTATGGAATATTATTGCTCTGTAAGAAACGACCAACAGGAGGATTTCAGAGAGGCCTGGAGAGACTTGCATGAACTGATGCTGAGCAAAATGAGCAGAATCAGATCATTATACACGGCAACAACAAGACTATACAACAATCAATTCTGACGGACATGAGTCTTTCCAACAATGAGATGATTCAGATTAGTTTTAATGATCTTGTGATGAAGAGAGTCATCTACACTCAGAGAGAGGACTGTGGGGGACTGCGTGTGGATCACAACATAGCATTTTCACTCTCTGTTGTTTGCTTACATTTTGTTTTCTTTCTCAGCTTTTTTCCCCTTCTTGATAGAATTTTTCTTGTGCAGCAAGATAACTGTATAAATATGTATAGATACATTGTATTTAACATATATTTTAACATATTTAACATGTATTGGATTACCTGCCATCTAGGGGAGGGAGTGGGGGGAAGGAGGGAAAAATTTGGAACACAAGGTTTTACAAGGGGCAATGTTGAAAAATTACCCATGCATATGTTTTGTAAATACAAAGCTATAATCAAAAAAAAAACAGAATTTGTTTCACAGTAGTCCATAAAAAAAATTATATGAATGAGGTTTTTAATATATATGTATATATATATATGTTACTTTGCATTTTAATATTTGTTTGTTTTTTGGCTAATGTCCATGTGGATATGCCTAAATTACTTCCCAACTTATCTTCATTCATTAAGAACTAAAAGAGGGACAAAATACAGGCAGAGCAGCCCAAAAATATTGGACGTTATGCCTAGTAACCTGTAAGTTTGCCTGAACTTTTGGAGTAAAGTTAGAGGAAATCAATAATGGTTTGCTGTTGGTTTTTTAAATTATATTCAGACAGCCAGTATGGTAGAGTGAAAAAAGATACTGATAATAGATTCAGAACTGGTAAGAACTTACAGTATATCTACTGTGCTGACCCCATATCCTTGATTCTTTACAACACATCACATCCAAACTGATGAGTCCTAGTTAAACCTATGGAAGGAAGGTGATTGAGTACAGCTGAAGCCTGAGTGGGTGGAAGTTAAATTTCAGCCCATCTTTCCTCACTTAAGAGGGTAGGTTCTCCAGAAGGATTAATTAAGAATTAAGCCCAGAGATCTTAGAATCAAGAAACTTGGGCTCAGTTTAAAATGATTTCAAAAACTCAATTTTTCTTTTCTTTTTCCTTTACTCCAGCAAGGTTTGAAGTAGAGCAGCCACATTAATCTGATGGCTCTGTTATCAATCAAACTGCTTATATTACACAAATGTTGAATATTTTGCCCTGTACAAAACCCAGAAGATCCTTGAGGGCTAGTCTCTTACCTAACATTAATGTCACTCCTGCTACAAATAAAAGGTTTTTGGTATAATAAATGCTTGAAACATCTTGGTGACTTTTAATACCAAAGCAGTTGTGATCTTTCATTATTTAAGAAACATAATATGTATTGTCCCATTGCATGAGTGTTTTTAAGCTTTATTTCTTGTAACAATTAATCGCTAGAAAAATTAGCCTTGATCAGGGACACTGACTTCAAATTCTTCCTCAGACACCACCCAGCATCTCATTTAACCTTTCTCATCTTCAGTTTCTTAATCCATAAAAGGAGATCAGAATAGCACCTATCTTACAGTTTATGAGATAATATATGTAAAGTTCCTATCGTTCAGTTGTTTATCTGACCCTATTGGGGCCTTTCTTGACAAAGATACTCTGGTATCCAGTGGTTTGCCATTTCCTTCTCCAGCCCCTTTTTACAGATTAGGAAACTGAGGCAAACAGGGTGAAGCGACTTGCCCAGGATCACACAGTTAGTATGTGCCTGAGTCTGGGTTTGAATTCAGATCTTTCCTGACTAGAGTTCTTAGTGCTCTATCCATTTATACATAGTATCTGAAGGTTTTGAAAGCATTTTCACATATGGGCTACCTAGATGCCCTAATACATGTAAAAATGTTCTCAAAACCTTCAAGTACTATATAAATGTTAGCTATTATTATTTCACCAGCAAAGAACAATGACTTTCATCTTGGGTTGAGGGAAGGAGCAACTGAAAAGTGAAGAAGAAAAACTCAAACTCAGCTCCTGGCTAATGGAGGAGAAGGAACCTAAGACAGATCAAAGGTTTGGGTGTATGGTATGGCTACATTTGTGAAATGGGAATACTTATTTACTATTCACTATTGATTGGGAGGAGTGCAAAATAAAATGTTATATGTTAAATTATTAATTTTAACCTATAATTATGTGTAATTATAATTTTTTCAATTTTTGTACATTTGCATAACCTATTTAAGAACTGGCTTTGAATCCTGAGATTTATCAATGATGTGTCCGTTCACCCCTCTGCTCCATCTGTAAATTGGGGGGTAATACTCGCATTGCCTTCCTCACTGGCTTAAGTGTGGCCACTGGGTGGCGTCATGGGAGTGTACAATCAGCTACCTGATTCTGTAAAGTCCTCAGGATCCCAAGGATGGGTTGGTGATCCCTGGTTCTGGCCCCTCAGCTACAAGATAATGAATTGCTTCACTGGGATTCTAACCCAGACCCTCTGATCCCAAACCCAATGCTTCTTTTCCCATAGCATGAGCAGAGTCTCTCTTGCCACCCAAAATCTCTTCTAGCTGTTAGCTGAGTCTTTCTTCTAGATGTAACCCGGATGACCCAGGAGAACACAAGAAGGCTTAGCTCCCCTCCGGGGCTCTCCGTGAGATGATCAGGCTCTCCAGTTCTCCATCCAGCTGGAAGATGCTGAAGCAGTTGGATGCTTCCATCTTAACCCAGCGCGCATTTGTTTATACCGGGCTCTCACAGTCCAAGCAAGAGGCTGCTAGGACTGAAGAACAGGACGGATGGAAGGGGCTTGGGAGAGACCCTGATGTGCTTGGGAGGTCTCCCACCTGGGACGCCACTGACAGGTGAACGGGGAGGAGCCTCCAGGTCAGGACAAGGGCAGGATGTCACTGAAGGCGTAGCTCGGAAAGCGCAAGGATTCTGCAGTTCTTCCACTGAACCGGAGAAGGGAAGTGGTTCTGGGCTTTGGTCAGAACCTCCCTGAGAGGAAACTCTTACTACTGCCCATGCAGACCTGACGCCGCTCCATAATTTGTCGCCTTGGAGAGTTTCCGGGAGGCACTGAGAGGATCAATAATTTGCCCAGAGCCACACAGCCGGTGTATTTCACTGGGGAGACTCGAAATCTGAGGCGGCTCTTTATCCACTGCTCTCTAGCTACCTCTTACTGATGGTGACTGAATTCAAAAATGGAGAAATGGATGGTAGTAGTATGTATAGCTGGAAATGGGTAAGGGGAGAGAGAAAGAGAAAGATGATATAGATACACCAGCCCTGAAGTCAGGAGGACCTGAGTTCAAATCTAGCCTCAGACAGTTAACACTTCCTAGCTGTGTGACCCTGGGCAAGTCACTTAACCCCAATTGCCTCAGGGGAAAAAAATGATAGATGGATAGATAAATAATAGATTGATAGCTGTATACATAGACAGATCTGGTTAGATAGCAGAGGAAGGGAGAAAGAGAGCAAGAGAGACAGAGACAGAGATGATAAGTAGATAGAAAGATAATAGATTTATAGCTGGATACATAGATACACAGAGAAGTCTGGTTAGATAGTCAGTAGGGAAACAGAGGAAGGGAGAGAGAGAAAGCAAGAAAGAGACAAAAACAGAAAGAGATGACAGATAGAAAGATAATAGATTGGGCAGCTAGGTGGCCAGTGGATAGAGCACCAGCCTTGAAGTCAGGAGGACCTGAGTTCAAATCTGGTCTCAGACACTTAACATTCCCTAGCTGTGTGACCCTGGGCAAGTCACTTAACCCCAATTGCCTCAGCAAAAAGCAAGAAAAAAAAGAAAGATAATAGATTGATAGATGGTTACATAGATAGATGGCTGGATACATAGATATATAGATCTGGTTAGATAGCTCAGTAGGGAAACGGAGGGAAGGAGAGAGACAGAGACAGGGAGACAAAAAAATAGGTAGATAATAGATTGATAGACAGATGAATAGATTATAGATGGGTAGGAAGACAAAGAAATAGAGATTAGATAGTTCAGCAGAGAGAGATGATGGGTAGATAAGTAGGTAGATAATAGATTAAAAAAATTAATAGATGATAGGTGAATAGACAGAGACAGACAGACATGGCTAGCTCAGTAGGGAGAAAGAGAGAGATGATAGGTAGATATGGGGGTAACAGAAACAAAGAGACAGATGGTTGGATGATAGATGGATAGACATAAATAAATCGATGATAGTAGATAGATATTAAATAGATATGAAGGGGTTGTACTAAATTATCTAGAAGGATCATTCCAGAGCTCTAAATCTTGAGATCCTATAAGTTTCTTCTGTTCTCCCAGCCTCAGTTTTCTCTTCTTTAAAGGGAGGGATTTGACTCAATGACCTCTAAAATCCCTTCCAGCTCTGAAAAATCTATTGAAAATCCTTGAAAAATCTATTCAAAAAGCCAAGGTTCCTCAGCCTGCCTGCCATTTCTGACTCCTCCGAGATCAATATCAGTACTCAGGCCATATCTGCTTTACTCAAGTCAAGGTCACACCATTAAAAATAGTACCATGCCCTCCCTGAGCCATCAGCCTGTGCTGTCAGGATGCCAAGAACCATTGAACAACTGGCAAAGTTGAGTTTGTTATATGAGTAGACTTACATGCCTTATGTCAAATCCATGTAGATTATGTTTTTCAGTTCCAAAAGAGGATCTTTCTTCCCTATGGCAGGGCACAAAGGGCATTTAGAAGCCAGTGCTGAATTAGTCTATTTATCCTACAGGAAACCCTGAAAGCAACATTGGGATGCCTCCCCAATGAGGTACCCTGTGGGCCAAGCAATCCATGGAAAATAACACCTAGTCGGAAAGGGAGATAAATAGAACATAAAACCCACGTGCAAACTTCATGTCAGACTTGTGATGTAACTCTATACATTGTTTAACACAGGAGTCACATGGATAATAAATGCTTTGGAACAGTGTAGATCAGATGTCTCTAAATTATTATGATCATGCACCACTAGCACAAAAAAAGTATACTTCTAATATGTACATATTTATAAATTAATAGATATAACTCTAGAAGCAGCTAGATGGTGCTGTGGATAAAGAGTCAGACAATTAATTAATTTAATTAAAAAATAAGTATATACTTTAAAACATTATACAAATACTAGTCCTTATTGCAATGAAGAAATATATGCAAAATAAAACTTATTTAAAGATTAAAGTTTAAAAAGGCAACATAACATTTTCATGCTCTCTATTGATATTTGCTTGCATAGTGTTTCCTTTCTCTGATTTTTTTTCTTGTAGATACGATTTTTCTTGCACAACAAGATAAATGTGGAAATATGTATACACATATTCAATTTGTCAAGTATTTTAACATAATTAACATGGAGTGGATTTCCTGCCATCTAGGAGAGGGGTGGGGACTAGGGGGGAAAAATTTGTAACGGAAAGCTTTGTAAGGGTCAGTGTTGAAGAATTACCCATACATCTGTTTTGCAAATAAAAAGCTTTAATTAAAAAAACTTTTTTAATAAATAAATAAAATAAAAATAAAATAATAAAGTTTTAAAAGGATGAGCTGAAGATGAAATGAATCAATAGAGAAACAGAGTTGTGGTCAAAAATGGGTTTTAGGAAAATCTATCTGACAGCCATAGGGAAGCTGTATTTGAGGTAAGCAGAGGCTTAAAGTAGGGAAGCCAATTAGAAGCCAGTTCTTTGGTCCAGGTGAGGGGGTGTTGAGGGTCTGAACCACTATGGTGACTTGTGTGAGGAAGACAGAGAGGGGAAATGTGTGAAAATAAAGAAGCAGAACCAAGATTTAACATCTGGGGGGATGGGAATGTGAGGGTGGAAAGGGAGGAATGGAAAATGATGAGACCTTAGTGAATGAACATGACAGTAATAGGGAAACTGGAAAGATGGGTGGATTGAGAATAGAGGATAGATAATTTATAAATTCCAGTCATTCGAGTTGTAACTCATTCTGTTTGACTCACTCTGTCCCACACAAAATGAAAAGAAACAAAACTTTTTAGCACTGTAAGGGATCTCAGTAGTCATATAGTTCACTCCCTCCCCATTTTCAGATCTAGAGGATCTAGAAAGTTTCGTATCTTACCCAAGATTCCTCAGATTAAGGTCTGGGAGGAAAGGGATTCAAATCTAGTTTTATGAATTTTACCTTCACTATTCTTTCCACTGCAACACTGATTTTGTTTGTAAAATTTACTTAGTAATACAATCCTTAAATAATTTCTCTCCTCTTCGATTCAGGAATTAGGGGAACAAGAGTCAAGTTCTTCTTGCTCACCAGTTATTGCTCCAGAACCCAGAACCTACAGCTAAGATATGCCTTCTAGAGCCACGAGATATTGAGGTGGAAGTGGGGGTGGGGATATGGATTGGAGGCAGAATTTTCCCAATAGCTTTTATAAGTAAAAATTAGCTTATGTTATGCCTCTGAGAAGGCAATGCCAGACTCAGGGAAAGGTTGGAAACAAACCCAAAAGAGGAAAGGGGTATTATGATTTTTAAAAAAATAACGGTAGCTATAATTGTGTTGGGGATAAACCCCCACAGTGGGGTTATAGAATAATTCTTGGTGAAAGTGCAGTTTAACCTGTCTTCACTCCTCCTCAAAGTGGTTGATCTCAAACTCCTTAGGATCAAGCCAGACTCTCTTGAGATGATGTGTGGATTACTATTTGTCATTTATTAATATAGTGTGAACCTAACTTTATGTGCTTAGAGACTGTTTGTACCCCAGAATGTCATCCTAACACCTCATTAACTCTCTAGGAATGCTGGAAATGTCAATGAGGTATTTGGGGCTCTCACTTCTCTCTCTGTCTCTCTCTCTCTCTCTCCCTCCCTGTCTCTATGTCTGTCTCTCTGTCTCTGTCTCTCTGTCTCTGTCTCTCTTTCTCTCTCTCTCTTCCTCCCTCCCTCTCTCTCTTTCTCTCTGTCTCTGTGTTTCTCTCTGTCGCTCTTCTCTGTCTCTGTCTGTCTGTCTGTCTGTCTCCCTCTCTCTCTCTCTGTCTCTCTTTCTCCCCAAATTTCTCTCTCTCTCTCTCTCTCTCTCTCTCTCTCTCTCTCTCTCTCTCTCTCTCTCTCTCTCTCTCTCTTCCTCTCTTTCTCTCTCTCCTCTCTGTCACTGT